>JANTPM010000244.1:34152542-34170681 GCA_025434745.1 Erythroxylum divaricatum
CAAGTTTTAAAAAGGTAGTGATCGTTCTAGCACGCCACCCTCGCGGGGCACGGGCTCGGATATCACCATCGATATCGGGTTCGGGTCTTGGCGGGAGTGGGGTGTTACAAAAACAAAGCTTCAAGCTCGAAGTACCAAGGAGATATCTCAAAACACACTTCACTGCATTCTAATGTTCTCTCCCAGGTTTTGAGAGAAACCAACTCATAGTATTATCCACATTAGCTATATCAGGTCTCGTGCACACCATTGCGTACATCAAACTACTAACAACAGATGAATAAAGAACCTTCATCATCTCTTTCTTCTCTTCATCAGTAAAGGAACTCTGCTTGATAGTCAACTTCATATGCGTTGCGAGAGGAGTGTTAACCTTTTTACCCTTCTCCATCCGAAATCTTTGAAGCACCTTTTCAATTTACTTCTCTTGTGATATCCAAAGTTTCATTTTTTTTGTCTTGCAAACTTCTAATACCAAGAATTTGCTTTACTAGTCCCAAATCCTTCATAACAAATGACTTGTTCAATTCTTGTTTTAATTTGGCAATTCTAAAAGCACTTTGATCAACAATAAGCATGTCATCAATATAAAGCAACAAAAATAATGAAATCATTATGTGCAAACCTTTATACAAACACACAATGATCAGAAGTGGTCTTTTTGTAGCCTTGTTGTTCACTTTCTCGGAACTTGTTTCAAATTGTACAAATTCTTCTTCAAATTGCACACATAATCCTCTTTACCTTTCACCCAAACCCTTCAAGTTGGTCAATATAAATCTCTTCATGTAAATCACTATGAAGAAAAATAGTCTTCACATCCATTTGCCCAATCTCTAAGTTAAGGCTTGCAGCTAACCCCAACATGGTAAGGAATGAAGACATTTTAACCACGAGCAAAAAGATCACTTCAAAGTCAACTCCTCTTTTTTGACTAAAACCCTTAAGAACCAACCTTGCTTTGTATCTTGATTTTAAAGACCCTTCCTCTTGTTTCATTCAAAGATAGGTGTACATTCAGTGTATCTCAATTGCATCATTAGCTTGAGTAAAAACAACTTATTATTCCCGATCTTATAAGCATACAACTGTTCAAGTTTATTCCATAGTATTCTAGCATGTGTTTCATTAGCGACATGATTTAAAACATTATTTTCCGCCCATTGTCTAATATAACCACAAACTTGTTTACGTTCAAATTGCTAATCTTCATCAAATTTAGAATTCAACTTCTCCGAAGCAAACAAAGGTAGTTGCATACTTTTCATTAATAATAAGTCTTTCATCACACCCTTCCATTTGTGATAATTCATGACATTTAAAGATATCATTCTACTTGTATTAACCTCCATAATTCTAACAAATCAAAAAATTGCTCTCATATCACTCTGGTAGGAGAAAACGAGGTTTCCTGTATCAGTTTTTTTATAGATCTTTCTGCAAAGACTTTTGAATTTAATCATTCAAATTGAATTGAATTCAATTATTGAATTCAATTATTGAATTCAAGAATTCAATTTCTAAATTATATTAGATTCGAGTAATTCGAGTAGAGTAATGTATTCTAGGAATAATTCGCTCGGTCCGAATTGCTGAGACCAAAGTTTCGGAAGACGTCAGATATGGTAGAACATGACGAGTGCATACGTAACCTCTTGCTTACTAAATGCAGATGTCTTCAACCCCACGACTTGGAAGTTGGAACCTTGTTCTAGTCCGTTCAATGGCAGACTACGTTGTAACACGTCACTTCTATTAAATAATGACACATAGCACCAAAACTTGGAAAATAAACTAATCCCCATAATGGATAGATCCGTCCGCAACCAACACGAGTGGTCAAAAATTGTAGATGTAAGCACAAACGTCGTCCGACGGCTATCATCAAACAGAACTATTTGAATTTGTTCCTGTTCTCTTCTTCAACAACCTCACCGCTTGGTTGATTAGCATACTTTTTCTTGTCGTGTTCAGATCTTCTCTCCATATAAATGAAAAGTAGCAGCCTTTTTTATCTGCAACTAAATAAACAAGTCCAGGTTGTGAGTCTTTTGACAATGAAGGCTCATTCTTCTAGCTCTATCTATTTCTCATCGTCTTCCTCTTCATTGCACTTAACAGAATACCCAGAAGAGACAGCAAAGTCTTTCATGTCCTCACTGCATTCGATCCGTAAACCACAGGTTAAACCCTGGAAGAAACCGATCGCTCCGTTGCCGCCAACACCACCTAGAGTGTACCAGGTGGACCCTGTGAACTTCCGGGACCTTGTCCAGAAACTCACAGGACCACAGGTGTCCCAGCGGCTCCGCAACGTAGCTCCGCCGCCACTGGATATCGTCGGCACAGTTGCATTGTCCGACAGAGTCACTCGGGCTGAGCCACTTCAGCTTGTCAAGACCTCCATGACAAAATCATCACCGTTCGTTGCATTGAATCAGGACTTGGTCCTGTCTGGAAATGTAGTTGATTCCAAGGCATCGGGTAGCGGAATTGGGTCGAGTTCATTCGAGTTGAAGAAGTCACCGTCCTCTCGTGATTGGTGTTCTTTTACTTTGCTGAGTCCTGGAACTCTTTCCAGTTTGGAGCAAAGCACAACTCTTTAGTTTATGCTTATACCCACTTTTTTTATAAATAATTTCTGTTCTCCAAATATGGCCTGGTTTTGTCTCCTAGAACACTACAGTCAAGCATCAACTGATCTCTGGTTAAGCCGTAAACAGTCATAGGATTAAAATCTAATACTCATAAATCCCAACGTGGCCCTGTTGGTTTCGAGTTTGTTAGAATAATATGAATGACTTTGCTCATTGTTCTATATTTGATATAAAAAATAAGCTTGTTAGTAACAAGTAATGTTTCAAGTGACAAACTAAAATATTAAAAGAAAACAAAGATCGTTACTTTCATTTGACCATGCAATTAGAAGCCTAAGAGTACTGTAAAGCATATAAACAAAAGCTACCGAAAGTGGAACAGAGTCAAAATTTAAGATGAACTTTTACAGGCGACCAAGATCTTATATATTATACACATGGAGAGTGGCATGTCTTATATTTCAACGAAGCGTTCTGCATCACGATTAACACTGTGCCCAGGCAGGTATAAAAAGAGCCAGGAATAGAGTAATACAAAATCCTGTTAGCATCACAGTTCAGACGCTGAGGTACCCTTTTACAACATGAAAATCATCGGCCATTCGCATTGATAAAGAACTCATTGATCCCAGTAGTTCCTTAGTTGAGATATATGTAGGAGAAGCTCATCTCTGCCCAAGCCGGTGATACTGCTAGTCATTATCCACGGGGGATACACTCGATAGTGTTGTCCGACTAACTCCTGAAAGTTCCTGATATTCTCGTCCGGTCTTTTCCCTTTTCCTCCCTTCATTTTGTCACATTTCGTAAACACAAAAGTCATTGGTATCTGAAAAAAAAGGTGGAAAATGCGGAATCAAGACTAGCACCAAAGACGTTTAAATGAGAGCACAGGCATTATCCGAGGAAAAAATCCAAAAAGAGAGTAATATACATTGTTGCGTCCAAGCCAATTTGCACAATCTAGGTCAATCTTTTGGGGAGGAACACTAGCATCAATAAGAAGTAGGACAGCAACCAAGGTTTCTCTGTTTAAAAAGTAACCTTTTGTAAATGAGGACCAATCCATTCGAGCAGAATCTGAGGCCTTAGCAAAACTGTACACAGAGCCATTTAGAATTATCACATGGAATATAGTCTATCCTTCTAACTTGGAAATATGTGGTTAACAAACTCAAATCAGATACTCACATGGCATCAACCATTCCATAAATTAATCAGAGTTACTTCTAGTTGTATAAGCATCTAGTATACTTAATGCGTAATGACCTAATCTAAGGTATGGCCTCGAGTTCAGTATAGGAAGTATGTATATTCCAATATTGGGCAATATCATCTCAAATTCTCAAAGAATGATAGCTAGCTTTTGGGAATGGTTCTCATAATGTTAGAACAAGAATGATCCTACACAAACATAAGTAGGTACGCAAACTCCAACCAAAGTGGCTGCTTGATAAAAAATAATCATGTGCAACATAGTGTATTGGCTACCATTATCTTTCATAATTTAAACAAAACTGGCAATTTTTTGGAAGGAAATGGTTTTCTACAACCTCGTGTATGGCGTGAAGAGAGATCTCTGTAAATACAAATAACATCCAATGTTTCAAACGATATCAAACATAACCATGCAGATTAAACACAGGCATTATTCACTAGGACAATTTTATGTGATCATCAGCTTGTTGAAGAAGACAATTCATACATCTCGGATCATCAACTTGAAAGTGGATGGTGGTTGACAGATAAAAATCCTGGAGACCTGAACCTAATAGTACCAACTTATTCCAAATCGAACACAAATGCTGGAGAATTGGCAACTGCAAAGCAAATATGTTCTTCTTTGCTTCAATTTGTACTAACTCACTCCAGCCTTTCAAACTTATTGTACATGAGTAAACAAAAGCAACATTTAATTAATGCATTTCTTTTAATTTCAGCTATAACCAATAACCTCTTGTCTTTCAAGGAAACAGATACGGATATGGCCCAGGATCACGTCTTTGGAGTCCTAAATCATCCCTGACATGCAAGCAACATGCCAATTCATATAATTTTTCCTCTTTCTTCTCTTTTAATTCATCCCAATTCAGAGGTCTTTGCCATTTGGTTATACATTTGGGGAGAATCAATGAAATTTTGCTGAAAATTTACATATCACTATACAGGGGACGTTGGCAATAGAAATTTTCACATGCTCATAAACCCTACATCTGGATGCAAACATAAAGATGTCAATCCTTTATCAAGGGATTTCCCTAAAAACAGATCACCACTCTAAAGACAAGTAATGTTTCATTAAGTTCTCAACTTCGATATTGATTAATAGAAAATGCTTAGATGTTAACTAGAAATACAAACTAACTAACTCCACTGCAGTAAACTATGAAAACAGGATACTTCTTTAGGCTGTACATCCCGAAGAAACCCCCAACAATTACAAGCAAGCTCCAAAATTTCAGACATGTTAACAGACCAATTAAGAAACTCCAAATAGGCAGGCGAGAAAGCTAAGCCATCGTGTACTAGAATTTATATATAAAAACGAAAAGGCAACGGCATACTTACCCATAACCAGGCAAATCCACAATATACCAGCTTTTATTGATCAAGAAATGATTTATCAACTGAGTCTTACCTGCCATAACATCACAACAGTGTTAGTCATTTGCACCCGAAAAAAGAACTAAATCACATAAATGAAAAAAAGCAAAGGTTGCAACTTTCTAATAACTCAAGAACTAAATCAGTAAAGACCTGGTTTCTTAGACGTAAGAGCAACTTCTTTCTTTCGAACCAGAGCATTGATAAGTGAAGACTTGCCCACGTTAGAGCGACCCAGAATAGCAAACTCGGGTCTTTCATCTCTGGGACAGTCCTTGGCTCTCGCACTGCTCTTCACAAACTCGACTTCCTTTATCTGAACATGACCCGCATAAGGCCCCAGAACAATGTTCGACCCCGGCAGTAACATCTCCTCCGTCACTACCTCCGCTTCAATCCCCGGAGGCACAAAAGGCGGAGTCCGGAAAACTGGAGTCGTCGCTGGTTTGGCTGTATTCGAGGCCGAGACATGACGGGTCTGGCTCGAGTTGGGCTTAGAAAAATCGAGAGTAGAAAACTGATGGGAGATAGTAAACGGAAGACGAGTTTTGAAAGGCTGGGACAAAGGAGGTGACGACAACAACGCGAATAGGCGGCTCCGAAGTAGCATAGCTGCCTGATGGTGGCTCAGCCTGAAAGATAAGCCTAGTTGAGGCAGGTTTCCAGAGGAAGCCAAACCCATTTGATGTCCGCATGAGCGGGAGCAAACGACATCGTATATGCTATGTATAACTTGCTTAAAAGAGATGGAGAAGCCGGATAGGAAAGGAGGGAGCCATGTCATGGCTAGCAAGGTCAATTGCCAACTCTCTCAAACTCGACGACGGCGACGCGATCCCTGTTAATGTTGACACCGTCCAATAGCCGTCAAAATCAGAAGGTGATCAGCATTCTGATTCGTCGTCCACGACTCCGCGTGGCGTCAAGGAAGACCTTTCGGAGCTCTCCAAAACCCTAACGCGCCAATTCTGGGGCGTTGCTTCCTTCCTCGCTCCTCCGCCCGAGGATCACAAGCTCCCCGAGGAGTCCAATGAGGATGTTGATGATGATCTGATTTCAGGAATACGCAGCGATTTCGCGGAGATTGGAGGAAAATTCAAATCCGAAATCACGAAGCTTTCGAGTAACAAGACTGTGTCGGAGATCACTAAGATCGCATCGAACTTGCTGCAGTTTGGGTCGGAAGCCGACGAGGATTTGATTGGAAGTGTAGTCGGTGTGACCGAGGAGGTGGTTGCCTTCGCTATGGATATTTCGACGCATCCAGAGACCTGGCTCGATTTTCCTCTCCCCGACGACCTTGATTTTGAGGGTAAATTTTAGAAAAGACCTTGAATGAGTTGAATTTTACTTCGATGTTGTACGTTTGTATTATTATAGAGTTTGTTATATTGGTGAATTAATGTTCCCATTTCAGATCTTGATATGTCCGATGCGCAACAAGAACATACTTTGGCTGTTGAACGTCTCGCACCTAGACTAGGTGCCCTGAGGATTGAGCTTTGCCCGGGCTACATGAGTGAAAGCTGCTTTTGGAAGATTTACTTTGTACTTTTGCACCCCAGGCTCAGTAAAGAGGATGCCTTACTATTGTCAACTCCCCAAGTATGTTGCATTAGTTACTCATCTCATATTTTTCTGAGTAGTTACCAATTGTTGAATCATCTTCCGATGGGTATTCTCTTGTTGGGACCGTTGATGAATCAATCAGTCACTAGCAATTAGGTTTAGCATTCCTCAAGACTCACATGGGCACAGGAGAAACAGATATAATTATCAGCCAAAGACATCTCCTTTTTAAGTAAAGACAGAGACATACATTACATAGTCTGAATGTGCACAAATTGTCTCTTTCGCTATGGTGACAGTACTTTGCTTGCTTCATGGTATTTGAGGTTTATAAAATGAGTGTAAGGTTTTAAATGGAATGAGATTCTAATTCTGATCGTTAGAATTTGTTAGAATAGTTTAGCATGGGAATTCTTGTAGTATAGGTTTTAAACTGCTGATAACATCTAATCTGTACCTGCTTTATGGTTTGGGTCATTTTCTGTTTGTCCTCATGCTTATATCCATCTCTTTACGGAACTTGAGTGGGTTGGAAAATTTTGTTATTGTGTAATGTAAGAGCTAAAGTTCAAAGGCATATGATAGGCATTTCATACTGTTTATTGTCCTTTACTTTCAGGCAATTTTTTGAAGTTTGAAAACTTTGACTGCCTTAGATACATATTGTTCTATATGTCCAATGTATGGAACTCTTTAATAATGGAGCCATAAGTCATGCTTATAAAAGAAGCTCCCCCTTTATTTTGATTGATTAAGTTGCTAAGCAGCTGTCTGATCTTGATCTTGATCTTGTGATGCAGATAATGGAAGCAAGAGCAATGTTGTCACATGAACTGCAGAAACGAGCTAAAGCAAAGTCTGAACCCAACTTGTCAGTTACTGATACTTCCATGTCGAAAGAAGTTTCTGATTTATACCATGAAGAGTCTCTGTCCGTGCCCAGTTGTGTTGATTCTGAATCTTTGCCACTCAGGGCAGTTTGCAGTGAAGTAATACCTTCTGTCATTGCGACTAAGGCATCTGGCAGTGAAGCATTCTCTTCCAATGCTGCTAAGGAAATAGAAACTGATAAGCATCCTGTCCAAAGTATGGAAATACAAATTATTGACAAGGCTGTGGTTGAGGAACAGCGATGTAATCAGGCTTCGCAACAACAATTTCCATCATCTTCCTCTTCTAGGATTTTGAATGAGAAATTTGAGGATGATGGTGATGATTGGTTGAAAGATGAAATTTCAGAAACTGTTGCTGCCAATGATACTATGGTATCACTCAACAATGATGAGGATGTCTCATTCAGTGATCTTGAAGATGATGATGGTGATGTGCCTGTTACTTACAAGAAAGTAAGTTCTAGTTCTGATACCTCCATAAAAGATTCCCGGGATTGGGTTCAACTGGGCAGAAGTTCTGATGACTTAGTTAAGGACATTAAACCTGTTAGCATCAAACATGTTGGGTCTGAGCAGGTAAGTGCTCGCTACTCTGATTCCAAGGAATCTAATGATTGGCTTGATGTTCATGAGGTTGGTGTGATTTGATTATCCCATAAAAGTGTAAGAGCTTAATCCCATCTTGCTTCTACCTTATTGTAAATAGGTTGCATATGGTTTCTTTAGTCAGATTTAGGCTTGGGAACCTTATGTTTGTACATAAATCTGTTTGTAAATTGGTTGATAATGTGGGCATGAAATATGCCTACAACAGTGTAACGACTTCATCACCATACCATTAATGTGCTGTTTTCATGTAATCTGTGAATTATTATATCAACTTATGCACGTTATACATTTAATTACTATTAGTTATTAACAGTCAAAAGTTTGACACAACCAGTTATAAAAAAATTGAGAATCATATTTACAACTCAAAATTGGAATCTAACCATGTATTGGAGGATTGTGATTATTGCCTGTAATTTAGCACTCAGTTTAGTGATAAGTTTTTGCACCTCTCTAGCATGATACATATACAACAGAAACTTAAGAGCTTACATGCTTACTTTAATGTTTTTTGAATTCCCATTATACAAGTAGGAACATATTTCACTTCTTAAGGCAGAATGCCGAAGATACTGTATATTGAAAAGTTGCTAATGCCAAGAAAATTGCAGTGAGGAGAATTTTATGTAGTTTGGCATTTTAAGTTTTCCTGACAGTCTAGTACTCTTAGCCCTGTTGGCTTAGGTTTGATATGCAATTTAAGCAGGGCGTGAAGTCAAACGTCAATGGGGGTCGTTGGTAATACACGATTCACAGGAGGTGTTTACTCATTGGATGGTGTCTCCTTAGTGCCGTTACTCGGTTCTAATTTTTGTCACCAATTTTGACCTAATCTAGTGAACCTAGTTTCTCGGGAATATTACTTCTGTTGATTGGAGATTTTAACGCTAAACAACAGGCTGAGTAGATTGATGATCTTGCAAGTGTACAGCCTAACCAGCCAATAAAACGTAAACTACTGATTTTACTTCCCTGAAGCACCTATTTACAGCAAGGGTCAAGTTCAGTGAACAGTTCGTGAGTTGGGAATTTTATGATCTAATGGAGCCGAAATTGCTAGAAAGCCTCTCCAATTTAGACCACAGAAGTGTTCCAATCCAGAATCTAGGCTTATCTTCATCTACACTGCTAATGCTAGTACTCATTTTGGGAGTTTTAGGTGTCCATCCAGGTGATCTGTTCACTACAAGAACAGATCCCCCGATCTCCTCCCTTACCAATTCCACCGTTTGTGGACTAACTTCGTACCCTGAAGCATCTGTAACATAGAATGAACCAACTGCCTTATCACCATGACTACCAATCTCAGCTCTGGATATCGATAACCCATTTTCCCGAAACACACGAGTGACGTCGGAGAGAAGTCCTATTCGATTCTTTGTGCAAACATCCAACCTCAATCCCTGCAAGAACATATGCATCAGCTAACACATTTAATGGTGACAAACACTAATGGATTGAATGTGTACCCACATGGGATACTCTTCTTTGAATAGCTGCTATCAAACACTGTGTTAACTTCCTTCTCTCGAACTCTGTGTCCAAGGTACATCCATCTTTCTGCCGAATGAAATATTCCTGCAGCACCAGCCGTTTAGACAAGAATAAAACTCCACCAGAATCTTAATATTTAAGAGCTTACCTGATCAGCCATGGCGCCTTTGGAACTAACAGCTGCATGGAAAACAACGTACTGCATGTCGGTCAGAACACACAAAGTATCGAACAAGAGCTTTGGTCGGTCTCTGCTCCTCATGTTAACCACCGAGTAACCTTTTTCCTTGCAAGACTCTATGGACACATGAATTTTGGTGCAACTGTTCCGGTGTGCAACACCGCGACCTGTGCATCCCTGACACGGCTCGTAGTCGACGGCGGAATACATCAGCTGGTGAAGCCGGCGTTCGGTGTGAGTCCTGCCAGCGGCTGGTGCAGTGAGCCTCACGCTCTTCCGTTCTCCAATGGCATGATGGGCCTGAACCACATGCTCCAACTGTTCTTGCACTTGGGCAAGTCTTTTAGGGTCAGAAATTGGGCCACCGCGGAAACCATCCTCCACGTAGATAATGCCTGCCGTTCGGGTGTTGTGGGTCCACGCTGCCGCCGCCGTGACGTGGCACTGCAACTCAGCGAGCACCGCCGATATCTCCGACAGAAGGCCTGGTCTGTCTGTCCCTGTTATCTCCAAGCCCGTGTGCTCGGTCGACACATGCCTTGGCTTCACTTGTCTCTTGATGCCACACGTTTCTATTTCCTTTGATGCCCCTCCTCTTCTATTTGCACACAGTGCCTGTAAATAAAAATTTTAAAAAATCATAAAACATTTTTTGTAATAATTTAAAATAATAGTGTCAAAATAGAATAACTATTTTATTATTGATATTTTAATGAATAGTTATTCTTTTGTTTGGTTAAAAAATAACATACAAAATAACTAATCTTAAGTTTAGTTATTCTTACATTTTCAAAAATAATTAAAGATACCTTCCATATTTTTACTTATTTCGTGAAACGTAGAATAGATAAAGACAATCTTTCTCTCTATTATTATTATTGTTGTTGTTATTGTTATTCTTGTTATGATTATTATCAATAATTTATTATTATTATTATTATTATTATTATTATTATTATAAGAAAATTAATAATAAAATAATAAGAAAAAAGAAGAAGAAGAAAATTAATAATAATAAAAAATTAATGATAATAAAATAAAATAAAATATTAATATTAATAATAATAGTGGAGATTATAACGGATATTTTGATATTTTTGTTAGTTATTCCTTTGTCATCTCAAATTTATGTTTTCAAACCAAACAATGACATATATAATCGTTAGAACTTCTTAGGAATAAACCAAACTAATTAATATTCATTCGATTTTATTCCTCGTTTATTCTATTCTTAAAAATAAACATTACATTCACCTTATCCTTATCTATTCACCTTGTAAAGGTATAATTTAGAATTATTTAAAAGTAACTCAATTATTAAGTCAAACTTTTTGGAACAATTAATCGCCAACCATTGAACTGAATTATGATCAGTCTCCTTCCTCTTTGCCTACGTACATACTCTCTGAAGTCTAATTCAGTTATATGTCCAGTAAATGGATATGCAAGGAGAGAGAGAGAGAGACCTGTTGAATGTAAAGTAAGAGGCTTTCGTCAGTAAGCTTGTTGCCAAGTTGATCTGTCACGTGGAACACTGCCATAAGAACAAACCCACATGAATAAGGCACAGCAGCAATTCTAATGGATGACTCATAAAAGTTACTCAAATTATTATAAAGAACAGAACACAACCCAGATGAAAGCAGGTCCCGTTCATATTGAAAGAGAAGAATGAGTTCGATATGGAGGATGATGCAAGCATGACGTGGAGACTTACCATCCATGAACCATCCTCCATCAGAGGAAATATATGATTTTGATATGACAAGGTCGAGATCTGTCAAAACTTGAACCATCGCTAGCAAAATCCCGTGCTTGTTTGCACTATCAACCTGCCATCACCACGAGAACCAAATTTGCATTAGGTGTAGACCATTCAAAAGATTTCATCGTTCTGGATTCTGGTCACGGAAAAGCACTGATAATAAGACCAACTTTGCACGTGTATTTCCCTGAATATTAGGTCTACTTTAGCTCGACCCTTCTAGTTTCTAGGGGTTTTACCGGTTCAATTAGGTTACATCATTCATTGTTTTGGGTTGCAGCACAGGAATTGATCCCAAAAAGCGAACTAACTTCAAGTTATGGAGAAACATACATGGATGGGGAACTCAAGTCTTCTAACTTACACATGTTTGATTGTCTTTTGTCATGCACAAAACTGCTTTAAAGCAAAAGGAAACTTGGATGATGACATTAAAAGTCTTCTTCTTCTTCTTCCTTTTGCTTCATCATTCACTTCTAGTGGCTCTCCACTCGGTGGGTCAGAGAAACCGCCTACCTCAACCTCTCATCTTTTTCTCTAGATTGAAAGGAACCATCCTAATTACTAAATTATGTGCTAATAATAGATAGTTAACACATCATTACGGAATTAACACATCATATATTATGGAACGTCACTGCACATTAGTATTGCAGAATCCTTAATCTCTTCCAGTATAGATAACCTTGGATTGGATACTAGTTCAATAATCATAGCTATTGTGGGTGGAATCTCCAACATGTGGAGAAGTACTGTCTTCTGAGATTATTTAAACCCAAAAGTAGAAAAGCAAAAAGCTTTTTAAACCATGTTTATCATCTGCAAACAGGGTTTCATTGGAATTTGGTTCCAATATAATTAATAATTATGTCCACTATATCATACAATATTAGATCTCACCTTCACAAGTGTGCAGTCTTGGCATACGTCGTTATCAATACAAACTCTGCAAAACCAAAACCAGCAAAAAGCTAAACCATCGACATCTAGTTCATAAATTCCATCAACACAGACCATAATCAGAAGCACTGTTAAGCTATGAATCGCTAGCTATAGCTTAAGATTTAAAGTATACGAATTATCACCTGGGAGGATAAATTCTTTCAATGAGTGATTCGTATTCAGGATCAATATACGGCTGGTACGCCATCTCCATCATCTTTATCAGTTGTTCTTCAAGTTCTGATTCATCAGGAGAATAGAGCTAGCCTTGAAGAATCATCCCCGAATATATGATCTTTCCTTTAGAATTTACTCAAACATAGAATGGAAAGAAGGTACGCGTTATTTTGGTGAACATAGGAAGAGGGTAAGCGAGCAGAATCATTCTTGTGGATTCAATGAAGAATATAAACGATCTTCAATTGAGTTTATATGAAGATAAACGAAAAAACACGTTCTTGAATCAGTCTTTTGGTTGAGATGAGACAAAGAAACGAGTTGTTGGCCTATAAAACTGCTACATAAACAGATTGGTTTAAGAGAGTACTGTAACCAGGAGAATGATCGTAAAGAAAGCTAACAATATTTGAGTAGAAATCAAACAAGAACACTCAATGCTCTCGATAGAAAAACAAATGATCATTCAAAATACACAAAATTAGAGAAATTGAAACAAACAATTCAGGGATACCCACGTAGGCTACTAGTGGGTTAGAAGCAAGTAGATGATCAACAATGAAAGATGAAAATACCTGGTGTGGTGTGAGGAGTATATGAATATCACTATATTGTTCCCAAAACGAAGCTGCGATGGCGCAAAAGAAGATTGATGGTGTGTGTGAGAAATTGTGGCAAAGGCATGAGGGACCTCACAGTCAGAGGGGAGGCTCAAAGTGTGTTTTGGCTAATTATAGAACATTTTCTTGGTACAGAGAATTATATAGAGCCGAAACAGAAGGAGAGTCAATACAACAGAAACTCTACCCAAACTTGGAAACCCCAGACCCCACTTCTGGTTTTGTTGTTTGTTATATATATATATATATATATTTTGTATTTACTTGGCTAATAATATAATTTTTATATTTTAAAAAAAAACGTTTTTGCGTATATTACACTGAACTCAAGTTGTTTGCGAAATCTCTCTTTTTCTGTGCATTTACAACGTGTTTGTACAGTGTCAGGTGATAACCTCGTAAGAGGATTGTGACTTTCACTGGGTGTTTGCCACGTCAAATGTCTGATTACACGTGGCAGTCGATTTGCAGCGGCTCGGTCATGGAATCAGCTGGACGTGTTTATATCAATTAATTTTAACTCATTGTTGGAATTATGATAAAGAGAAGCACAATTACTGTACTAATTAGGGGGTTTTGCTTGAAGGGTTGCATTAACTGTAGTTAGATGTTTCAGTTGGATGATACCTAAGTGCTGATTTGGCAACGGAACGTGTCTGAATTGAAAAACCTGCAAGTGGGTGTGTTCTCAATTAGTTGTATCCTGTTAAAGTTGGGTGAATTTTGATGTTTTAGCACACACTTTGGCCACATGGAAGACGCCAACAAGTAATACAAAATTGTCCAGAGAGTAACGTGACAACATGAGGGCTTAGAGCCTATTCTGTTTAGGCTCCACGGCTGGTCAGCTTAGGATTAAATTGGTAAATAACCCTCTTATTTATAATTATGTCTTTTGCTGGATCGGTTTGTGACTGAACATTATATTGATAAAATTCATATTTAATATTAGTGACAATAATTCTAAGTTTAAAAATAAATTTAACTAATAACAATGTCAAATCTTTTCAATAAATTTTGAAAATGTAAACTCAAAATTAATTAATATTATATAGATCCATATTTTTTAATTTTCACTTTTAAATTATATGATTTGAAAATTTTATATAGTGTCACAAAATTTTAAAATAGTTGTAATGTGAAGTTTGTAATATAATGATATATATAATTCTTATAGAAAAAGCAATAAATAATGATATATAATAAGTAATATAATATAGTGATACACAATAAGTAATACAAGATTTTAATTAGAACATTAACAATTCTTACAGATAAAATAGTAAGCAAAAAGATAATGAAGTTCATGCCTATTCCATTAAAAAGAAAAAGATATAATTATTTTCTAAATTTTAAGTAACATGAGACTCGACAGATAAGATAAAAGAATTTACTATTTCATACTGCATTTGAAATAGTAAATTTTAGATGAACCGCACACATCATGTGTTTCACCTAAGTAATAATAAGTATAGAACAATCACCTTATTTTCTTCACAATCCTTGGAAAATTAAATCCTAAAAAAGTTAAATCAAACAAAATAAAGAACTCAAATTCGAATACATGCATGCTCGATTGAATAATTCTATCATCCTCACAACGAAGAGACATAGTTTTTACAATCAACAAATGTTTCAAAACAATTGATTTTTAAAATAAGTATAGGGTCCAATCATAATTTTAAAATTTTTTAAATATTACAATTAATAATTTATTTTTAATTTAATTTTATATATTTAAATTAATTAAATTATTTTATATAATAAAATCCCTAACCCTAATTTCACAATCTCATCTTTATTTCTCTATAATTTTTCTATAACCAGAAAAGGTCATACCGACCATCTTTATCTCCAAAGAAAATAACATAACTTCCAAGTTGACATAACAATTATTGTAGCCACCACAGGAACTAGAAAACCTACAGAACCAATAAAGGACAACAAAGTGACCAAACCATAATGGCAGCGGATACTTCTTTCAAAGGCTTCATGGTATGCAACATTGTGATGTTTTTTCTATCTCTAGGCATTGTCATTTTTCTTATTAGCATCATGCTCTCTGACGAAAATCTTTGAAGAAGTTATTGGTAGTGATACATAAGGTGAAGTGGGTGTCCATAAGGTCCCTTTGTCCCTTTGATGATATGCAACTACAAAACACTATGTTATGTATGTTGGAAAATGGGACACTTCGATTTTAGTTAACTACTTGGTACTACAGTAGTTGTACATGAATGTTAAGCTTTGCGTGGCTTGCATGCCCTCTTAAGGATGCTACTCAAGTTATATTTCATGGTTGATCCAAACTAAGACAACATGGATTAGCCTAGTTAATTATATGGACATAAACAGTTTTACGAAACTATTCGACTGTTTGTCAAACTACCTAACTATCAAATTGTCCACTTTTGGTTTATCTATAGTAGTTTTTCTTTGCAGGATATAATGTCATGTAAATTCTCAAACCTGTTATGCATTATATACTTCATATTTCTACAATAAAACTATTTTATTCTACTAAATTTTATTGGTTTTTTTCTTTTTTTTTCTTTTTAAGTGTTTCAATTATTCTGCATAACTTAGATAACTTGTCTAACGTGATCTCTTATTCATGTCTTTACGTGTATTTTGCTAAATCAAGTACAGAGACTTAGTTGCAATTACAGGGCACGAATTGGTGAATTTCCTAACCTTAAAATTCACCCTGTAACAAGTTGGTATCAAAGCTTCATTTAGAAATCGTTGAGTTCATTTTCCACATTGGCCAAATTGTTCTATGACAATTGCTGGGCATCAAAACCTCGAAGCCATTATGAAAAGGCTAGATAGGTTAGAACATGGCATTAGGGCCATTTCGGAGAATGAAAAATTGAATTTTTCATCACAATTAGATCACCTAGACGAGGCAATGTAGGTAATGCAGCAATGAATAGATGAAATGTTGACAGAAGCAAACAAGAGACTGGGAGTTTTCGAAGATACCTTGGCTCTCATCAGGAACCATAGTGCCATGGATGATGGTGGTACCTAGATAAGGATAAAAGTCCTTGAGCCTAAGCAGTTTAATGGTGTGAGGGATGCAAAAAAAATTTAGAATTTTCTGTGGGACATGTAACAATACTTTGATACTACAAGGGTGTAGGAATGTGACAAGGTCAGGCTAAAAAGCATGTATCTAGTTAGGGATGAAAATTTGTGGTGGCGTGTAAGACTTGATGGTGATCTAAACGAGATTGCTTATAATTGATATATGGGGAGCATTTACACATAAATTAAAGGAACAATTTCTCCCTCACAACACTTCGTGATTGGCACAAGAGAATTTGTGAGAGTTGAAAAAGAATGTTTATATTTAGAACTGTGTGATGACCTTTAATTCTTTGATGTTGGACATCAAGAACATGGCTAAAGAAGATAAACTTTTCAATTTTCTATCTAGTCTTCAAACCTGGGTGCATATTGAGTTAAGGCGGCAAGGAGTATATTACTTACCTAATGTACTTGTTGTTGTGGACAAATTAATTGACTTGCATCCAAGTAATGATAAGGAGCTAGGGGTAACCTTTAAGTCGTGTCATCATAAAGAGAAATTCAACAAAAAAGAGAACAAAAAGTGGGGATGTGGCAAGTCAAATGGGAAACCAAAATATTTCCATAATGATAAAGGGAAGGCCAAAGTGAATGTAAATAATGGTGCTTCAACTAGTAGGCAGAAAATTAAGAATAATGGTTATTACATTTGTCATGGTCCTCACTATGTAAAAGAATGTCCTAAGCATGAAAAACTCAATGCAATGGTGATTCAAGATGAATCTGAGGGTGAAGTTACAACTTTATTAATCATCTCTAGTTGTTAAACACTCTAACGAAAGAGAAAAGCAACACACATGTTGCATTGATGCCTTTGTTGTTGCGGTTGCAGATTAGTGGGGTGATTATGGTTGTAATGGTGGATACAGGTGCTTTTGACACCTTTATTACATATTGAATAGCTACAAAATTCATATTAAAAGTGAGTAGAAATTCCATCAAATTGAAGACAGTGAATGTCAAAGATAGAGATGTGCCTGAATGACATACTACGTCTCTTTGAAAATAGAAGGATGGACTGGAAATGTTGGGACCCGATCCGGGAACCGGATCCCAACCGGAAAAGCAAGAACAAAAAATGGAATCGAACAAAAACGGAAATTTCGATACGAAAAACAAGGCAATCGACAAAGCGAATGCAAATCGGAATCGCAAAACTGAAAACGGAATCGAAACGGAATCAAATCAATCAAACCAAAAGTAGCGAAGCGTATTGAATACAAATCGAGAGCGGAAACAAACACGTAACAAAATGGATCCGACATCCGAGAACAACTAATCAAAGAAAACGATCGCGTTGGAAAATCTAAGACGTTCCAAAATCCAGTATGAATTTTTTTTTCTTTCTTATTCTCATTTCTTACTTCATTAGTCAATCTCATTCATATCATAACTATTCCATACAATTCCCTTTTTGGAAACTCATCCTTACCAATTTCAATTCACTTAATTCATCTTAATCATTTCTTATACAATCATATAAATCCTCAAACTCATTTCTTTAAACCCATTTTACCAAAATTTTACCGAAATTTCGGCAGCATAACGGCTGTATTTTGACAGCCCAAAAATTTAAAAACCAAAGAAACGCACTT
>JANTPM010000244.1:34214146-34224726 GCA_025434745.1 Erythroxylum divaricatum
GGGGGGGGGTCGGGTAAGTTAAAATTTTAGGTTTAAAAATTTTCAAAATTGCAATTAGGTCCTTAGGACTTTTAATTTTTACGGTACCGGCCGGAATTTTCCGGAACCGACGGTACTGGCCGGTATCCACCGAAAACTACCGGTACCGACTGGTATTTTTGGCCGGTACCCATAAGGCTTGTTCTGTTCCGAATTCCGGCCGGTACCAGCCGAAACGGAACGAAATTCCATACACTGCATAAGAGTCTAGACAAATTTAATAATACCTCGCGATCTAGTATGTCATTATAATTATATTGACAGTATTATTGTTAGATTCGTAGTTATTTATTTATTGTATGAACCTGTTTCAATAAGAAAATAAAAATCTGGTTGTGAAAGAGATCTATCTGTATCGCTTTTTTTCATAGTGAAAATATTTTTTCTGTTCTTACCTGAAGACGTAGACATCATTGGCTGAACCTCGTTAAATTTTTGTGTCATCCTTTCTTTATTTTCGGTGTTTTGATTGTGTGATTGTGCGCGTGAAAATTAACAGCTACATTTACTGATGACATAACAGTCTGGAAAATTTTAATAATACCTCACGATCTAGTATGTCACTATAATTTTATCGACAGTATTATTGTTAGATTCGTAGTTATTTATTTATTATATAGATCTGTTTCGATAAAAAAAATAAAAACCTGGGTATAAAAGGGATCTATTTGTATCGCTTTTCTTCGTAGTAAAAGTACCCTCTCTGCTCTTACCCCAAGACATAGACATCATTGACTGAACTTCGTTAAATCTGTGTGACATCCTTTCTTTATTTTCGATGCTTTAATTCTGTAATTGTGCGCGTAAAACTTAGCAACTTCATTTACTGATAACATAAGAGTCTGTAAAAATTTAATAGTACCTCGCGATCTAGTATGTCATTATAATTATATTGACAATATTATTATTTGATTCGTAGTTATTTATTATTTTATTTTTTCCCTCAGTTTAAAAATGAAAGTTTCGTAAAATTCTCACTACCATTAAATCTGAAAACTTGGCTTAAACCTTTTTTACATGCTTATGATTTTCGTGGGAGAAAGACAGACAGATAAGCACATCATATCTATGTAAATCCACCTTCATAAAAGAGATTTCTAATTAATTAAAAAGAGAAGGATAAGAATATCTACTGTAAACAAAAAGTTACATGTGATGGCCCTAATTAAAAATATCTGAAAAATATAAATGGAAGAAAAATTATCGTAGAAAATAGAAGGGCACGAAAGATGTTATAAAAGTAGCTAGAGAACTCCAAAATGCGCTCTGTGAGACTACGCTGGTACGTGCACAGTAGAACCATTTGGAGGCCGGCCAATGAACAAGAAGCACACAGGTATGGTGAGTTTGAAAAAGTTGTGCAATTATGTAATATGGATTATCCAAATATCTTTTAGCCAGTGTTATAAAGAATGTAGAGACAGATAAAAAGTAGGGTCTCCAGACTACTGCTGCAGATGGAGGTGGCATGCATATATACGAGGCTCAATCTTTCAATTGCATCACTACTTTGTATTGGAGAACAACGTATGAAAAATTTACATCTTATTTGGAAATGATTTATGAAATCTGCTTTAAACTATGGAATATATGTCATAATAATAATAATATTCTGTAATGGAATATTTAAAATAATTTTTAAATCTTAATAATCCTTATCACTTGAATCTCATCCTAGAAAAATTCTACATCTTAATTCTACAAATACATTATCAACTATTATCAATGTCAACGATCACACACGGTTAGTTGTTTTTTTCTTGTACTAATAGGTCTAGATGGTTGATGTTTCCAGGCTGCTTTTTTCCAGAAATGAAAATGACCCAGATCGAGCTTAGCTTGTTAATGGTTCCAGTTCTGCAAGTTTGAGCTGACGATTCTTTTTCATTAAGTCTTGACACGTGCTGTAGATATGGGTCAAGCATTGGAAGCAGGTGTCCCGCCATTAAAAGGACCTCTAACCAAAAGTAAAAGTTAGTCCTTTAAGATTCTTTACAATGTATAAACATTCTGGTGCAGTGTTGAAAACTCAAAGAGAGATAAAAGAAGACATTGTGCTGGTCCTTTACGTTTTGTCCTATTAGCCTCCATGAATTGCATGCACGTTCTTTGTACCCATTCTTTTGCAATTATACAAAACCCCTGTCCAAAGAAATGACTAGTTATGGAAAATTGAGCAGTACAGGATTGCCGCTTTTTACTTCTTTTGTGTTCAGTCCCCCACCAAAATGGTGGTGATCAGAGTACTCTTTTATCATGTTGGTGTCTTTCACATGAGGCCAGCTGATCAGCTTCAATCTCCCAAGTTTCAGCACTTATTAACTATACAAAGCAAAGATGGGAATCCTGCTCCCAACCAATTCCAGCTTTTAACAAAGGCAGTTGTATGGTCGTTGCAGTTCTGAGCACAGAATAAATATGGCTCCATGTTATAAAATGTCTATGAGCATATCATGAGCTCTTTTGGCCATGACTTATGATTACAATTAGAGCATATTATACATTCTAATGTCGGCCTCATGCTCGCCATTTGTTGTGCACAACCCCATCAAAAGATTTAATAGCGTTCATCCTTTTTCTTTTCTGAGCCGCTTTTTCTTACTTCAATGATGATTCTAGTGAGCTATTAGATTCCCTTTTCCCCCAAGAACTTTGGCCTTAATTTGTACTCGTGATAATTCATCTGACACCAGAACCAAGAAAAAATAAATTAAACATCCTTGAAGCTTTTGGATTCCACACACCTCTCAATATGATTCAGCAGCAGCCAGCAGCCTCTTGAGGACTTGTAAGTACCTTCCTTTTTCAAGGCCTTTCGGCGAGAACATCCACTTTGACAAGTTTAATTTGGAGTGCAGCCATGTAGTTCAAAACATAATCAAGAAGGGTAATGATCGTGTCTTTTAGGGGGTGGTAGGGAATGTCCAATAATGCTCCAAAATGCTTAAAATCTTAGTTTTGAATTTAATCTCTTCAATTCAATTTATCACTTAATTTTAAATTATCGTTATATTAAATAATAATTTAAGATGTAGTATCAATTATTATATTCGTCAAAGAAAAAAATGAAACAATAATCACAAGTTGGCATAATGTCACTGTCTCTTTCAAGTAATCAAGCTCCCAGCACACCCAAATTGTCAAATAAGTCCAGCAATATTCTGTATGGGAACGTTCCTGCAGACAATCCACTTATCCAAACATGTGGTGAAATAAATTGGTTTACATTTGAAAGACTTTCTTACTTTTCCTTCACGAGTTACTGGAAAAGCTGAGCCGGCTTTCTGTCTTACCTTGGAGTTCGCTATAGTGAATGATTAGGGTTCTTTAGTCAATTTACTGTCATTCCCACACAAACTATTAAAATCCATACAATAAGGTAAATCAGACGTCACTTTAAAGCGATAGCCCATAGATCAACTTTAGTTGAGAGAGTTTACTTTATCCTTTTTAATCAAAGAAACAATCAAACATCACTTTTTTATATAATAAAAAAAATGCTTTGTATATTACTCTTTAAGTTTTGTATTAAATTGATTCTTTGAATATTAATAAGAAGTTAATGTCACATTAGTGTCTTTTATTAAAGACATTAAAGCTGCGTTAAAAAAAATTCTATCCAATGTGGTACAAATCATTTTGGACTAAACTCAGGATTACAATTCATCATTGTCCTAAAGAACGGATTGAAAATTAAATTGGGAAAATTAAAAGCCTAAAGTTTAAAGATTTGGTCAGTATTAAACCATCATTAAATTGATATACAGTAAAAATTGAATAAATTTTTAAATTTTTAAATAAAATTAAAGAAGGAAACTATTTTTACATCAAAGAATTTAAAATTTAATGTTAAAAATAAATAAAATCAAATAGTTTATTTTAGTTTATAAAAATTGATTAATTTACGAAAACTATTTGATTAATTAACGAATAATAATAGTTATTAAATTAAACTAAGGATTAAATTTTTATAATTGAAATTACTCAGCCAGTTTCAAAATTTTAATCATTGTAATTTATCACATTCTAGGGTTTTCTCTTCTTATCATATGTTGTAGTGAGACCACTAAGATGTGATTATCTGATTAGTCTAGCCATGAGCCATGTCCCTCAAGCTCAGTCTAGCCTAGCCTAGTCTTAGCCGAGCCATGCACGTGGATCCTCGTCAGCACTTTCCAAAACGATTGGCTCCTCCCACGCTGATCAAACTGGGAGAGGCCACGTGTCTTACGTGGAGCCCATTGTCATTTGTTGCTTCGTGACTAAGCTAATTAAACCAATCTTTCGCGGGGCCCACCTGCTTATGTCACCTCATGCCCCTTTTAAAAGCTGAGTTTAACACTTAAGCCCACCACTTGAAAAAGCCAATCCTGTACAAATACGGTCTAATCAAAAAAGAAATACGAGTTTAGACAAAAATACCCTCAGTGGGTCCCACCAATTATCCCTAGAATTTGTCCATAAATACTGAGCTCCAACGCTACTTTTCTTCCCTTTCCTCCTCCTCCTTCCCTTAGTTTCTAATTAAGCATTTCTATGGTCATGCTGTCCAATACTCCAGCCATCTTCTCCGATGTTCCGGTGCCGGAAAGCCCTTTTTCCTCATTCGAAAATGGGTTCACACCGTGGGACTCCTGTGAACTCTTCTCAAGTGTTCCTCATTCACCAACTAAACCTGTAGGTTCCAACTTGGGTTCGGATGAACCGAACCGGTCCGATCAATACCCTGCCAACTCGAACTCTTGCTCTGATGATCCGAGCCGGGCGGTTTCCGATATGGACGAGCGGAAGCGGAGGCGCATGATCTCGAACCGGGAATCGGCTAGGCGTTCACGGATGAGAAAACAGAGGCACTTAGAAAACCTAAGGAACCAGGTGCACCGGCTAAAGATGGAGAACCGAGAACTTACGAACAAGTTGCGTTACGTTCTGCTCCACTGCCACAGTGTACAGACAGAAAACGATCGGCTCCAGTCTGAACACTGTGTGCTCCGACGAAAGCTGTTGAACATACGCCAAGTTTTGATGTTCCCGCAACTGCAACAATTCACGTCTGCATGGCCGTGCAATATTATTACGACCGAACCAACTCCATCTTTAATCGCTTCATAAACTTTGATCTACATAAATAAAAGATCAATCTCATTAAAGTTATATATATATATAAAAAAAAAACAGGAACTAAGAGCAACATATCTCCCTCTTTCTGTCTCTAGAGTCTGTGTAAATTGATGTCAAAAGGCTGCAAAAGCAAGGAGTGTCATAGATTTATGATGGGGTTCTGAAGATTTTGGAAAAGGGTGCTTTAGAAACTCGGAAGGTTCTTGTGAAACCGGCAGCATATGTTATTGTAAAAAGCTTAGTCGTTTAACTCGTGTTAAAGCAACTTGTGTTGTTCTGATCTTGTCTTCGTGTCCAAATCCATGTCTTACACTTAGATGCTTGAAAGTAGTAGATACGAATACTACTCAAATTAATGTGGTCCCTGTATAGTGGTACCCGCTATTGAATCACTGAACCCTACTACAAAAAATTTTGCCGCCCAACTAACTTCCAATTTGTCTCTTTTAATTATATATGGTGCTTTCAGCTTTTACACACTCGATGGGCATGTTTATATATTTTAAGCATTCCAAGTTCTTTTCTTTTTCTTTTTTGTTGGACCAAAACAAAACCCTCGGTTGATATATATATATATATCTTGTCCTTTCTGAAATTGGCCAAATGGAAGGTTGAGATCAATCCTCGTTTGACTGATAGGTTCGATCCAAATATATATATATATGATGTCAACAAAACATGATATGGAAATATTGTCATTACATTACCATTGTTTTCCACATGACTTTCAACCCATTTCAGGTGTTGGGATATTGATATTTCCATTCATTCATTAACCTTTTGTTCTGTGTCTATTCCCCAATGATTTCCCTCTTTCTGGACCTTAGAATATGCCAATGGATATAGCACTAAGAACCACTTCAATATCAATGGATAACCATCTTTAGAAATCCCAACTTATGTATATGTTTGATAATTATGGACATTGATTACTGATTTGGGGTGTTGCGATTTCGCCTTCCTCGTGTGAATAAAATCAAGTAAAATGTGCATAAAACATGAAAATGTTGTATATATCAATTAACTATTATTGTTATTGAGAAATTGTACAGGTAGGATCAAAGCAATGCATCAACATAGAAACACAATTTTAGTCTAGATCATCCTACAAAAGTCAGGACAAGGTAAAGTCTATCAAATCCTATTAAATAGGATTAAAAAGTATCAACCCACAAAATGTGAAATCAAATTGCTTAATCAACTTTAATATAAAGATAAATTAAACTATAAATTTGATATTTTATCTAATTTTATAATACTGATAAAATATGAATTATTAATTAAATGAAAAAATTAATTTATTGTAAATATAATTCTATCATCAATGTTTTTACAATTAATTTTGTTGGCATAAATTGTCGTATAGAATAGACTCACGTACGTCAAATAATTCATAAAATTCTAATAAGTAGCATATTACGTAAATTGAAATTTTAGAGTTTTGTAGTAACTAATGAGTGACTATTTTATTTTTTATAATTAAAAAGACAGTAATTTATATTGACAGGGGTTAGCGGAATAAATGCTTATGTTATATTGGTAATACAATTTATACTTTGTTTAATTAATTGCCAATTGCCAACTTTCCATTCAAAGAATATAGAACATATGGCCTACTAAATTCTAAAATTGAAATGTTGGACAAGAATCTATCACAAGTAGCATAATAATATTCTTCGGTTTATATATATATATATATATATATATATATATTCCTAAGGTATGCTCCACACTTTTTCTTTACCAAACTTTATAAATTTTAATTTTGATGATGAAGAGCGCTATTGCTTTAATATTATATAGTTGTTCATTAACTAGTGCTCTAGATTTGGTGTTTATTCAAGAAGTTGTTATCAAGGACGTAACCCAATCACCATATAACAAAAAGGTTGCCTTCGTCACTCCCAATTTTGATCTTCAAACATGTAAACAAGCATAGATAAATTTGTAGCTCTCAATTGCTTTTGTCTTTTGTCATGACGGTAGTATTCAATTTGTAGTTTGCAACTGAGAGAACATAAAGCAAAAATTAAGGTGCCTATGGATATTCCTCTCCTTTAAATTAGTTTAATCAAATGCAACCATCGATATCTCTTATACTCCAATTAAAACTCTTAAATGTCAACATCCCATTTGCTACTTGTAAACTTGCAAAGCTATTATCAAAAAGCTTGGTCTCTCTCACTTAGCTTTTTAATTATGACAGTAATTAATGATGTTAATAGTGACCGTATTAGGTTGTGAATGTGTCCTCACCTCCTCCCTTCTTTTCTTAACTAGTAAGTTAATTAACTCAAAACGTGGTTATGAGAACAAACTATATATAAACCCAATAGCAAAGATAGAAAGGTCCAAGTAAATATAAAAGTGATAGCCTTTCATATCTTTAGCAATGTAATAAGTTGAGATCGTAATTATTACAGTGATTAAACTCCAATTCGGCCTTGTATCCCTTGGTACTAGTGTTAAATTAACTTCTTTATTCGAAAGAAGAGTGTTTCTAATTTACAAAGATATAAAATTATTTATGCCAATATTTTTGAACAATATTCACATAAACAAATTGAGAGAATCTTGTAAGTAATATAGAGAGGGAATATGTCAAGATTGCTACTTTTGTAGAGTTCATCCATATTTATAATAGAGTTAGAATTTTCAATAATTTAATTAAAAATATAATTTTAATTCTAATTTAACTTAATTAAAAATACAATTGACTCTAATTAAATACAAAATGTTTCAACAATACATAATATCTAATATCGATGCATATCTTTTAAATATTTAATATTAGACTTTAAAGTACCTTAAATTTTACAATTAAATTTAACTTGATTAAACTATTTTTCTTTCTGCAGTCGTTGACCTATAAACTTTTGAATGTGTTGAAAATAAATATAAATTATAATTATAAATTATACTTAAGTTTTTATCTTATTACTTTCATATGCATCTAACATTGTACTATAGCCAATCAAATATTAGGAATATGAAGGCAATGTTGACCTACCTTTAGTATATGGTTTTTTATAATTTAATTCTTTCATCATATAATATTACAGTCAAACATGACATATGGAATTAAGTTTATCATGTTTAAATCTAATCATATTAGTTTTTCATCATTAGTAGTTGAATCATTTACAAATATTTGAGAACTATTTTTTACTTTCTTTCCCCTTAAGATAAAGATGTTTCAAATCAATACTAATTAAGAATAGTATAATACTCTCATTAATTACTTAAGATTAACAGATCATATATTAATCATTTAAATATCTCCATATATTTCATATTATATCTAAATACCACTCGAGTTACTCTGGATAAAAAAAATCTAAATAGTATGAAAATATAACAATATCTATATAATATATTTTAAAGTTTCAAGTCAAATGATTATTTATACAATTATTATAATGAGTAATTTTATAAACACACGAGTAATATTATTTATGTAATTCTCGTATCAAATTAACTTAGTAAACATGTTCTCTCAACTGACACTCACATGTTTATTTAGATGTTTATATGCTGTAATTTACGATATTGAATGTTTTCTTCGTAAAAAAATAAAATGTATGTTAATTCTTTCCTTACGTTAATATTGCAGTTATTGGAAACAATTTAGAAATAATATGTAATTCTAACATGAATCTCATCATAACCTTATTTATAAAATATATTTATTTTATATTTTAATTAAACAAACATGTATACATTTATAAAATAAATAAATTGCATAAATGTACAATCATCCGAGTAATTATAAGGAATAAACCAATAAGTGGTCCAGCACAAGAATTCGCTTTCAAAGTTTCATAAATTTGCAGTTCTGAACCTCACCTAACCTTTGCGTTTCATCTACGAGTGTACATCTGCCTACGAGTGTACTTCATACCTCTTGTCTACGAGTATACTTCGCACCTCTGTGTGTCTGCACTACCCCAAGTCCGTCCCTCACCTTTCTAGGAAGACTCTTAACAATGCAAAAGTCTTTGATTGTTCAAATGGTCCTGCTGTGAATAAGATATAGATTGAAACAAAGTCGGAACAGCTAAACTGGTGCAAATGATCACGTCTCTTGTTTGTTTGTTGAGCAGAAGTAGGGAACAAACAGTCAACAATAAGGACATTATATTCATTTAATGCAAGTGTGCACGTTGCACATTCTGATCAGCCTGAGTTTAATTAATGACTATAAATATCATCCTTGATCAGTTGAACTAATTTCAAGTTAAGTGGTCTGAATTTAATTGAAGCACTAAAACATTGGAGACAATTATTTATAATTTAACTAAAGTTGTACATCCTTAAAGTTTTATTAAAGTCAAGATTTTGATTATTAAACCCAAAAAAAAAGAAAAGATTATGGCTTCTAGTCCCCTAATTTCAAGTCATTATAGACTAGAGGCCATAAAAGTGACAAAAGGTAAAAGTCAGCATTGATTGTTAGTGAAAACTTTCCATGCACTACTGAGATTAAACAAAACTATAGTACAATGGAGCATAATATTGCAAGCACCTTATTGATTAAAAAAAATAACTCAGTTTCACTTACAATCGACATGGATATGGTTCCACAGAAGATACAAGGAATTGGGGCTTTACACTAGCATAGCATCTGTTTGTTGACAAAAGGGTTACTCGAAACGGGTAGTGAAATCCTTTGGATATTCTTCTTTGCCATTGACACAGGTGATCGGTACCGCAATCTCAGTTTCTCCACCGATCTTTCTCACAGAGTTTATGAAACAAAAGTTTGAAGAAACTTTCATTTATATATTTCTGTTTTATTACAATGAACTTCCAGACTGTAGGAAATCATGTGAAAATCAATACATATAATATCAAGGCAAGGTTCAGTGAGTGGAAGAAGTGGATGCACTGCTCTTTCAAATTCTCCTACTCTGTGGCCATGGAAAAATATTCACTGTGAGCCCCAAAGGTAGAGCCTGATAAAGATTTATCGACCTACCAGAGAAAGAAAACTTTGTTTTTCATTACTTGTTATGATTAATTGGTGTATAGAATAAGACATCTCTATACATATTTGAATTTCTTTATTCAATAAAGAAATTCTCAATGTCACTATGAAACTACTGAAGTTTTAAAAGGAAGAAGGACCACTATTTAAATGTCTTGAAAGAAACTGAAACCTAATTCTCTCATGGCGTGCGAAGAGTGTGGCTGCTACAAGTCCCACGCCAGACTTACTGGTCTTTAGTTCCATTTGTCTCTGATGTGAAAGGCAATTAAGCATCATATTGTACGGGAACCAAAAAAAAAAAGGCTCAATGCGATTGAAATTTAAAAAAGAAGAGGTGATAATGTGAGCAGGAGTAAGGATCTTGAGAAGATGGCGAACTCCGAACCTATTGGAGGAGAGTTTAATGGAATTGAGCCCAAACTAATCCACT
>JANTPM010000244.1:34245352-34267144 GCA_025434745.1 Erythroxylum divaricatum
CATGGTTGAATTTTTGATGTTGTATTTGGAGGCAAAAAGAACAATTCAACATTTCTCAAGCCTTCAATAACCTTGGGTTGGGTTGGGCTGAGCAATTGTCTACTATAAGTAACACTTTTCTACCTGTCATTCTATCATCAAATCAACAAACAAATTCTTGAAAGAATAATCAGTCATCCATGGTTTCTTGTTGGCTCGATAATGACAATTAAGATTGTCAATATTCATATTTTTAAAGCATCTAGGATTAGCATACTTGCCAATAATATAAAGAGACACTTTATCTGAACCATCCTCATTGCAACAAACATCAACAGTACATCTTTCCTTGTCTTTTTTTCGTTAATTGCTTTGTTGTTAGTGAATGATCTACTTGCAAATGATAAACTAAGCCTGTTTTATCAATATTATAGACATCCATCCAATGAAAAATTTCCAATTTAGCTCAAATTTCAGGTACAGCTTCTTCAATATTCTCCATGACAACTGAACCACTTTTACCAAACTTTTTATAAGACTAAATCCCATGTCTCGCCTTGAACTGTTTTGGCCAACCACTTGAGAATTTAAATTCTGGGTTTGAATCACCATACATCTTTTATAGAAACTCTCTTACTTTAGTTTGAATCATTTCTCTAGACATGTTCACTTTCTCTTGATGTTGGAAAACCACTCATACAATATCTTTTCTAATTCAGGATATTTTGCTGATTTGTGCTTTTTAACATTACTACTTGTTATCTCTTTTGACAAATACTATGCTAACCTTTTAAGAATATTTGATATTGTTGATTGACTAATAGAGAGATTAAATTTTTGTTGTATCCACTGTTGCAAATCTTTTTGGCTTGAAGAGGTATGCTAATTTTTGTACTCACATAATGCTTTTCTCATCTCATCAGTTAGTGTAAACTTTTTTATACCTTTCAAATGGGTAGCCATAGAAGAGAAGATATAATATATGAATTTTTATATTTTGGTATATACTGTTGCAAATCTTTTTGAATTGAAGAGGGATGCTGATTTTTATACTCATATAATGCTTTTCTTATCTTATCAGTTAGCGTAGACTTTTTTTACACCTTTTAAATGAGTAGTCATGGAAGAGAAGATATAATATATGAATTTTTATATTTTGGTATATGAAGTTAAAATACATGTATCTATTTATAAACTTTATACAATACTGTGTACTTGAAACAATTCACACCAGTTCATATTCTAATACTTCATATTCTAATGTATCTACATGCACTCTATTTTGAATCATGCTAATCTAAGATCAATAAACTTATTTTTGACAAGATTAATAAACTTAGATACAATACACCATCATTAATTGATTAATTATTTATTTTCTTTCCTTAGTTACAGAAAATATTAATTGTTTAATTTGACAAATACAATGTACAAAATAAAAATTATTCTATAAATTAATAAATATTAATTTATCGATAAATTAATAAAATATTCATTTATTGATAAATTAATAACTCCATATAAGATAATAATTTTTCAGGTCCCAAAAATATTCATTTATAGAGGTTTTACTATCATATTAGTATTTTTATAATATATATATGAATTTTATTATTTAATAAATTAAAAATATCTATAATTATAATATGATACAAATACGATATATAGAAGTTATATACTAAAAATATTAATTTGATATGACACTTTATATTCAAAAACTTAATATTATAGTTTTTAAATATAAACTAATATTATAAAATTAAATAAAGATTAAAATTTTAATTAATCCATTTATTATGTTCTTTCAAACTTCGTGACATAATTGTATGATAAAAAAACCAAATTTGAAAATACACACAACAAAAATAGAGAGTAAAGTGGAAGATAATATTGTTATTAGACAAGCAGCTAACTCTAAAAGCTCCTCTTATAGAGTTTTTATAAATCAGCTTATTGAGATTAAATAAATTAACTAATAAATCATTCACTAAATACATCATTAATTTTTTAAAATGTTTAAAAAGCTAATTTTTAGTTAATAAATTAAAAAACAGTTGATAAGTTGGTTACCTAACAACCTAATTTTTTTTATTTTTTGCATAAAGGGAAAAGGAAACAACTAAAACTAACTGAGTCGGAGGAAACTGATCCCCGATCTATCCTCTAAAAGGAGGCTATGGCACCCTGAGGGTGGAACATCATAATAAGTAACGCATATGTCGTCCCGACGTGCCGCGTCGGCGAGCCAGTCCGCGTATCTGTTGCTCTTTCGGTATATATGGCGATGAACAACAGACCAGTTCCGATTGAGGAGTTCCCGGATGCCCATGACAAGAGGTATGTTCGACTGAGAGCGGGAGGTCATAGAGGACAAGAACTAGTGTACTTCCATCGAGTCCACTTCCAGCTCAATCCGACGAAAGCCCAATCTCTAATCCAGGACAACCTGATTTTTCTTTCGGTGCAAGCTTGGAATACTTGGTTACCGCTGCCGTCTGATCGAGTTGTGATTAGACAGTAAATATATTTGTAGGGTTAAGCCTATCAAGTCCCAAATATACCTTCTCATACACTTCCATCATTTTGTATTATTTGTAGGTCTAATCTTTTGGTCAGATTAATAATTTCAGGAATACGATTTTATTTTATTTTATTATTTTTTTTGCCATTCTATCATAATTTGCAGCTAATATTAACGACTGGGCTCCACGAGCATTGTCCAAAAGTGTATTGGCACTTTTGTTACAGTGGCACTGTAGAAAAAACAAAATCTACACATCCTAACGTCTCTTTTTCTGTTTTAAAGAAAATGACGAACCAATGTATACAACTACTCTTGTTTCAAGCTCGAATCTCAATAGTAACACTGACCGTACATCAAGTTACAGTTGATTCCAAACAATTATTTCTATAGACCCTTGAAGAAATGTAATTCAAAATAGATCGGAATGATCAGAATAAATTTCTTTTCAAGCTTATTGAATTTTTAGTATGGGTAAGGTGTAAAGTCTATTTATAAAAATTACACTTGAGTTAACTATTGTCCAAATAATTAGAACTAGTTGTTTGAATAATTGACCTTTACTACTTATAAATCCTTTAATATTTTTATGTTTTAATCAATATAGGATATTTTAACATTCCCCTTCAAGTGCAATTAGGATTGAACATTCAATTGTTACTTGAAATATATGCAGTGGTAATCAGATCGGATCGTTTAGACTGGACATCTAGACGAACAATCGAGAAATTAATAATTCAAACTAAACCTGTTCTGATATTATATTGAATTTTTAATATAAACAAAGTGTAAAATTTACTTACAAAAATTAGACTTGGATTAACTATTATCTAAATAATTAGAATTAATTGTTTAAATAGTTGACTCTTAACATTCATAAATTTTTAACATTTTCATGTTTTAATCAATATAGAATAAGTGTAACAAAGTTGTATCGATTGGATTAAAAAAAAGGGTAATTTAAATTTTTGGGGAATTGTAAAAGGGTGGATCAAGCTAGTGGGAATTACACGGTAACACATGCGGTGCAAATTCTTAAAACGAAAGCAAGTCTATGGGGACATTAAAAATTGCATCCACAGTTCTCGAGAAACATAAAACGCCACGAAAGTTCGCTTAGAACTTAAGAAATCCCAAATTAAAAGGAAGGGCAAGCAAAGCAAACAAACGAAAAAGGAGCCTAATCCGCCTAGAGCTCATAACCGGTTGACTTTTTACCACGCCTGTCATAATATCAAACACCATCATCCATGTGAAACTAGAACTTTTGTAATCTGTCAACACGGATATCTCAGTTGATTATTGAAAAGATTAACCTGAGATAAGAATTAAGGTTCGAATCCTGACAACGAAAAGAATGAATCGTCTTATTAAGAAATTGACTGAGATCAGACCGTGATTTACTCCTCACTACTCTGTCGGGCCGGAATGTAAAAACACTTAGGATGGACGATTCCACCTTTAGGGGCAAAGAACTTTTGTAATCCATATCAACCCTCGAGTGTCGTGGTTGCAAGTTGGACAATACCATCGCAGATTTGGGAGCAACATTAAATGTGCCAAGTTGTCTAGTTTAGGTCACAAGTCTAAGCTTGGTGAGAAAAGTCTTAGGAGTCTACCACTTGGGAGTGGCTACTTCCCTAAAGATTCTCAAGTCCTTCAAATTAAGGGTTGAATTAAGTTTGTTGCCTAACTCAATGCAAATTATTACATAATAATCCCAAAATTTTATTTAATAAGCACTGAAATGATTGAGAATGTTGGCTTAATTTTTTAAAAAAAGTTGCTAAAAAGGGTACAAAATGACATTTAAGCTGGTCTGTGAGAATTCTTAGTAGCAGATTTGATTCAGGAGCTATATGGGATACCATACCAAACAGAACACAATGTTGGTTAAGCAGGGCAAACCGTTAATACCATCAAAAGGTCTCGTTAAAAGCTTTTGGTAAAACCAGACAACCTGCACTTCTTATTTTGGTGCTTGGTCAGTCGGTGTCCTACCAGCTCACAAAGCACTATAAACTCTCAGGTAGGTAAAATAGCACTTTTAGAGGCAAGCAGATGATTCCAGGCCTCAATCCAAAAATATCAAGCAAAACTCGTCTCTAACACGATGAGGGGAAGAGATGACACATTAATTACATTGAAAGAAACTTCAGTATTTCATGCTTTGAGTTGATTTAATTAACACTACAGAGAGGATCTAAATGTCGTACAAGAAGAAGAAATCAAACGGGGCAAAATGGTCGAAGGATGAAGGGTAAACCAAGAAGAAAATCATGAGAAAATATAACTTCTGTGATAGCTGAGAAAGTCCACCATAGAAAGAATAGCATTAGCTTAGACTTTTGGAATCCGAATTCCAATAATCTTCAAGTACTTTCTATACATACCTTGAATCAATTCTTGAATATTTTGACTGCATATGATCAAGCTCAATACTCAGGCATCACATGACTAATCTTGCCTTCTTCAAGAGCCATCTTCTGATCAGTAATCTTTAACCATATACACACCCCTGTGAAACTGAGGACCAAACTAGCGAACCCACTTCCCAAGCCAATCCCAACTATGACCAAGATAGGCAAACCGTTACTATTCATTGGAGGCAAAGGGTAGCCATAAAGATCCTTGTTTCCATCAAAAGAACTTGCATTGAATCTTGGTAAATTTGCACTCCTATTTCCCAATAAGGAAGGTATTGGTCCAGAAAGCTTGTTGTTGCTCACATCAAAAGCAGAAAGCCTCACCAAAAGACCCAGTTGTTGTGGGATTTGACCAGAGAGAAAATTATCGTGTAAATCAATAACATTCAAGTAAGCACACAATGCAAGCTGAGGGGGGATCTCTCCATCAAGTCTATTAGAGGAGAGATTAAGAACTGCAAGATTGACCAACTTCTGCAAATCTGCGGGAATAGGACCTGAGATTGAGTTAGAGGAGAGGTCAAGAGTTTGTAGGTTCGTGCAGTTCGATAGATAAGGAGAGATAGACCCTTGTAAGGAGAGATTGGCGAGAGAGAGCTTGTAGATTCGGCCATTGTTGCACGTGGCTCCAGGGAGGTAGGAGGTGAAACCAGAACATGGGTTCGCAAAATTGGATTTTGTCCAGTTTTGTAGAGAATTTGTTGGATCTTTCAAGTACTGACTTAGGTGGGTTAAGCAAAGCTCGTCGCTCGGATCTGATTGTGAAGGTTTTGTGCAGGTTAGAAGGGTTAAGAACACCAGTGTCCAACAAGCACCCATGTAGAAAGACTAAGACTGTGGCCTCGTTTTTTTTTAATTCCTGCGTAGGTTAAGCTTTTCCAGGCAAAAATAAAAAGTTCAGAAATGATCGATTATTGAAAGTGGAAGCTACTGTATCTATCTATCTATCTGTCATCAACCTATAATGTTTCATTAAGAAAACCCCACCAAGGAAAACACTGATATCAGACAACTTGCAAGCAACAGGAACAGGAAAGACCAGCACAATGAAGAAAACAGAGCACTGGTTTAGCATCTTGATCAACTCTCACTCATCCATCTTTTGTTTTCCAGAGACCAAAACAAACGTCCAACTTATAAAGCTAACAAAGTCATTAGCTTTGGACCTGTCTGTGGAATTTGACCTGAGGCAGAGCTGTATAGAGGCAAATAGTAGCAGTAATGGTAATGGTAGGACATAACAATATCAAGAAGCTTATGGGGTTGGTGACAATGAAAGAAACCCTGATCATGGAGGCACGAATTATAGAGAAAGAAAGGAGAGTGAGAAAGTGTTTTCGTGTGTTGTGTGTGTGTCTGTGCGTGGGAGTAGTGACCTGCACAAATGAGGTGCGAGACAGTGACAACACGTAGTTTGGCTCAAGAGGGTTAGTTTGGTCATTGGGGGCTGCAGCCTGCAGGACTGATTGAATAGCTCGAGGAGAAGAGAGCAACAGAAGTTACAACTTACAAGGATAGTTCTTGATTGTTTTTATTATATCTTAAATTTAATAAAAAATTGTTTTTAATTTTTAATTTTTCAAATTATAAAAATTTCAAAAAATAAAATTTATTTTTCTGTTCATTTTTATAATATTATTTACTAATTATTTAATTATTTAATATATTAATTATTAATAAAATTTATAAATAATATAGTTTAATAATATATATTTTATTATTTAAAATTAATTATTCATATTTTTAAAATATATAAATTTCAAATAAAATTTGATTTAATAATTAAAATATATTTAAAATAAATATCAATTTATAAATAAAATTTTAAATGATTTTAATGTTTGTAGTAATGTTTTTTTATTACTAACGATAATTACATATTATGTAAAATTTAAATATAAATTATTTTTAATTAATTAAATTTATTTTAATATCTTATATAAATAATTTTAATTTAAGTCTTACATATCTTATTAATTACCATAAGTAATAAAAAACAAGTTTTTGTTTTATTTAAAAAACAAAAACTATAAACAAAAAATAAAAAGCCGTAATAAAAACATAAATAAAATCAAACGACCTCTTAATTTCTTTACCCTACTTTATCCTTGACAAGGAATAATGTAGTTACTCTAATTCCTATTAATGGATCAAATAAAAAATTGAGTAAGAGATATAATTTTTATAATTTAATAAATTTCTTTATTTTTAAAAGTTATTTATAATTTTTAATTTTAAAAACTATTTTTAAATATTAATTAAAATAAGGAAGATATATACACCATGTAATCTAAATTAATCAAATGTCACTAATATATCAATACAACTTACTTAAACTTGATTCGAATCAGTTAAACTCGATTTAAATTATTAATTAATTATAAATAAATTAATAATTAAATATATTTATAATTAATTAATAATTTAAGCAAAAATTAATTATTCTAGTTCAAGTTTAAAAGTCATCAAGATGATGTATAATTAAAGCAAGTAATTCTTTCAACTTTTATTTTCTTAAACTTTTTTCGTTTTCAACGTCGGGTTCCAATATATATAATATATAAAAGCCTTTATCATTTATGGGCATGCCTGATTTCATAGTCTAATAGTATACCACGTAATTGAAAACGAGATGGAGTCGGGAAGTTGAAGACAGCAAATGTTGCTTATGTTCTTAGTGGCGTTCGTCCTAAACGAATATCCGACTGAGTGTCCCTTATCCACCAATCTTATCAGCTATAGTCAAAGTTTTAGTTTAGTTTTTCTTTTAGCAGAACGCTATAGTCAAAGTTTTCCTTTTTTTTTCTGGAAAATATGGTATAGTTTCTTGAGTCGGCACAAAAAAAGAAGCGTGGAAAAAAAAAAAGGAGAGAACTTCAGTGGCGTCACTCAAATTTCGAATCACATCTTGGAAAGACTTCATTGATCATTTTCTTTTTCAGGCAAAAGCTCGTTTGTCTTGATCCTCTTTTATCTTTGCAGTTACACATGGAACGTTGACCTCACTGCCTTATCTTACTACATGACAAAAGCCAGATAGTTAGTGGCTAACAAATGTTTAATGACTGCGATTAATGCTTAATTGAGATACTTGGGTTGTCAAAACCAATTTTTTATTTCATAGTGAGTTATCCTGACTGAATAAAACTGCACTCAACTTACATGGTAAAACATAAGAAATTTGATCATCAGCAATTTCGCTCTACAATATACCATAGTCTTTAAGAAACAAATTGATTGCGAGCAATATTAATAAAAAACGGAGAGATATAAAGCTCAAGCAGTGTGAACATATTAAGAGTTGAAAGCAAACAGAGGTAAGTGATGAAGAAATTTTCTTATTTCAACATGCTCTAAAACTGTACATTACTTGTGCCTTTTATACTAGTCCTAGGAATGAAACTATTGGTTGCTTTTGTGCTGTGCGACAGAAGGGAGGACAGCAGAGGAGAAGGACAGTTGCAGGAGGCCTGTGGGGGGGTTACTGTTCCAGGTCTGTACAATGCGAGGAATGCAAGAGGAAAATAGGGAAAGAAATGGTGCGTGGGTGGCTGAGTGCAGCAGGTCACGTAGTCTGTGCCTTCTGTGTATTGGGTTTGTGTGAGTGGGTCGGGTCATCTATGACCTATGCATTTTGGTTTTAGGGTTAGCGTTAAAATGTATCATTTCTCTGTTCGTTAACAAGAGTAATACTCTGACGCTTAATGAAAAGATCGTACTTACAAACTGTAAAACAAAAAAACCTAAAAAAATTAGGAATAAGTGATAAAAAATGATGAGTTCGTTAGAATTTACAAAAAATATAACCTTTAATAGAAAACTTTGACGTACTAAGATAAATTAAACGATCTCATATAAAAAGATCCTTTTCTTTCTCGTAGATTTTTAAAATATTTTTCTACAACTATTTATGTTTTGTATTTAACCTAAACATTTAATATATAGTATTTCTCTCTTAGTTATTTAGCTTAAATATTTTCTTATTTAATCTAAATATTTTCTTATAATGACTTATTTGATTGATTTATTTATTTGTCTCTTTCTTTGTTTGTGAATTTATTTACTTATTTTATCTTTTTTATTCTTTACCTTCTTCTATATTTATTGTATTACTTATTTATATATATTTTATTAAATTTTATTATCTTTATGTCCATTTTTATTTTTATTGTATTATTATTACTGTATATTTTTATATGGATCTATCAAAAATAGTTTTTTTTATTAGTTAGAAATAAGATTGAGTACTTATAAACCTCCTTAGACCATGAATACCAACAAAATTTTTACTGAGTTATTATTTTTTAAGAATTTGTGACTAAATTTTCTGAAATTTTGGAAACTTCATATTAAAGTGTAAAACTTATTTTATCTTAAATATTACTATCAATTATTTGATTTGACTTCTTGTTTAATTTAAACTAACAAGTTTATTAAATGTCAAAATAATAATTTAGTTTGAGTTCGATATAATATCTAAAAAATTTACAAATTAAAAAAAGCTCAAAATTTGACAAATTTTGATTGGAATCAAACTTTTTATAAAATTTTAAAATAGAATATGGGCTATGCATAATTTACCAAAAAAATTAGAAGCTAGCTAGTGGTTTATTTCCATTAATCAAATTTTAACGAGTTAAGATGGGCAATATGACAATTATTTTGTTAATGGAGGACTAGACTAAGAAATAAAAATGATGCACTAAAATACAGAAAAGGTAACAATATTTCAATGCAACTGCAAGTCAACAGGAATTAGGGCTGTTCAACAAATGTTTTGTTAATTGAGGCCTAGACTAAGAAATGGAAATGTTGCACCTAAGTTCCAGAACAGGCAACAAATGTTTTAAGGCAAACTGCAAGTTAACATGAAGCTCATATTGGGAAGTAGCTCCACCTTCAAAATTCATATTGCACAAATTACTCAAAGGGACTTCTTAAAAGTTTTTAAGGATTTAAATTCAATAAATCTTTAAGATATTCAAGTGTTATTTTTTAATTATATATCTTATAGAGATGACAAATTAATCTTAATTTAATTCAATTTAAATTGAAATTATCAAACTCATGCTTAAGTTTGAATACATGATTAGTTTTAAATTTAATTAAAAAATTTGCTAATCATAAAAATGAGATAGAGCTAATTCAAAATCATCAAATTGTATTATGTTTGATTGAATGTGAAGTTGGATTCGAATTTGAACCTTTTTTTTAACTTATGTTTAAGGTTAGGGATGACAATGAGCTAGTCCATGAATCTAAATTTAAGTGTTTTTATTGAGCCAACTCATAGATCAAGTCAGGCCTAAATCAGTCTGAAGCTTAATTTTTCTAAACAAAGAATTATGCCTTAGGCAAACATGGACTTAATTAAAAAAATATTATTTTATACTTTTAATTTTAAAAAATATTTTAAAAAATTAACAAAATCAACAGATCAGTCTGAAGCCTAATTTTTCTAAACAAAGAATTATGCCTTAGGCAAATGCGGACTTATTTTAAAAAATTATTTTATACTTTTAATTTTAAAAAATATTTTAAAAAATTAATAAGACTGACCTATAGACTGACCTATTATTGTCTCTATTATTATCGGTTTAAAAAGCTTACATTCAACTTAATTAATTTTCAACTTTATTTTAAAAAATTGTACATACTAATTGAAATGGATGAGCTCAATTTATAATAATAAGTTCTGATAATATAAATCATATTTAAAATTTTATGGTCGATTTACTTATAAGAATTTTTTTATTGTAATTGCATACTTTGAAAAGTTTTAAAGGGTGGCCTGGGTTGGCTTCACTTTCACCTAGATGGTCCAAATCGTACAACCCTAGGGCTTTTCTCGAATGAAATAACAACGGCCAGAACATGCGTGCCGACAGACCAACAGAGTGTTGGGGCTCTATTCGTTCACCGGAAAGGATATATTATTATTACATTTGCTTAGATAGCTAACCGAAAGTGAAACGTCCACAAAATGGAACCCATTGCGTTTTGTGGTACAAAGTGTTTTGTTGGAACTTGGAAGCCTTAAAATTTAAATTGTTCCGAGGTCCTTTTCTTTCATGCTCTTCCAGCCTCAAGAAGCTTACTCTAAACCCCTTTGGTCCCGCGGACACCATCAAATCCCTCTCCTTGTTTGACAGCTTCTTGGTCTCATTCCTGTCACCTCCAGCTAATCTATGGTTGGTGTTAGATGATCATGTATAATTTTGATAGGGTTGGGCACTGCTGCTTGGATCCATGAGATTGGTTGATTTTAGCTTAGAGATGCCTACAAAACAATAAAGGCGTATCGGAGTTGACTGCCGATAGGCCCTTCTAACGTTCAAATTAGTCTTTTTCTTGTGAGGATTTTGGTGGTTAGGAATAAAGAATAATAGGGTTCTAAAGTCGTACCTTTTTTATGATGAAATAATGAACTTATATATGAAAAATACCTACTAAGTTTAGGTCTTCCCTTATGAATGAGAAGTCACCATCTATAAATGGGTCGTCTATACCTGAACCTGAACCTGGGCCTTGCATAATCGACCCAACCATATATATATATATATATATATATATATATATATATATATATTACATGTATAGTCGTGTGCCACTTCATTGGTCCATGTATCCCTAAATGAATAATGTATTTAAAATCGTACTTCCAACATAAACAATCAGACAAAACTTACAATTGGTCCCTGAGTTCACTATCATTATCTTTGCGACCCAAAGCTTAAAATTGGGGTCTGATAATATACTCGATGATGACACCGTAGGTGTCCACCCATCCCAATGTGCAATGATAAAGATGATGGACTTAATCTCTGGCCAGAAAGAAGTACAAGTGTTCATATATCAATCTATGAAGTTTGTTGGCATCATGTTGTAGGCTTGAAGGTGATGACTTAACATGCTTAGATTTGACAAAATGGATCCAGCCTAAGTCGATTTAATTTAAAGTATATAGCTTAAATTCAAATTGAACAATTTTAAATTAGGAGGAATAATTCAAATGCTTTTGTCAAAAGGAGATCATTTTTATATTAAAAATAATGTTTAAATAATTATATCAAAATAACGTTATTTTGAATTGTTCAAATTAGTTAAATTTTTGTCGAATTTAAAATCAAAATTTAATTAATTAATTTTTTTAATTTAGATTTGACTCGATTCAATCCATTATACGACATGTATTAGGATTCAGAAAATTACGTCCACGTTTATTTTGATATTAACTAAAACTATAGTTCCGTTGTAACTAGGAATGTAATTATATGAGTGACTCCTTTAGGAAATTTATTGAGGGAATGTAAATATATAAAATTGATTTATCTTCATATGTACATATAAAAAATTTACCTAGCCAGTTATAAAAGTGTGTTTTTTTTATCGTTCTATTAATTTGATTTTAAACCATCTTATTTTTTGTAGAGAAAATAGAGATAAAATATTATTTTATCAATTTTAATTCCATTAAATTCAAAATTAGAGTAAATAAATATTTTTTTAGGTTCAACTAGTCATAAAAAATTAAATTGATACAATTCAAAATCAATGAATTAAATTATATTTGATAAGACCTAAACTCTTATTTAAATATTTAAATTCAATTGAATTTAGGGTTAGACTTAAGACTTCAGAAGACTCAACCTTAAAAGTTATAATTGTTATTATTTAAATATGCATAACTATGTTAACAAAAGCATAATCAAATTTTAAATTCAATTCAATCCGTTTCATTCATGAAAAATGATCACCCTTTATATCACTAATAATAGTTATAAGCAACATATTCATTTATAACAGTGATTGAAATCTAAAATATTTTATTTTAAAAATTAACGTATCCAATGTTTAAGACTTCCTACTTTACAAAAGTCTGAAGAGGGTTAAAATGTACAAAACTTTCCTTTTGTAATTTTTACGAAAAAGATTAATTTTTTAATTCAAATCTATGACCTTTTGATTACAAACGAGCAATTCTCTTTGTTTATTTTTTTCATCATCTAAATCTATTCATCAAAAAAATACTTATTTCCAACAGTTAATTTAACTTATATATTGTACATAAGAGTTGAAATCTTCAAATGCTTGTCACCATTCAATGATTTCCAATGAAGGTCTCCACATGACAAAGTTGCTGTCGTTCCAAAATTTCATGTCCATTTTCACTTAATTTTGTGGTCTAAATTTCTCCATCACCTGGTTATCAACTTGTAAACACAAAAGGGAATCATAGGAAAGGAAGAGATATTAGAGAAAAACCTGAAATGTGATTGGCTAAATCATTAGAACCTGAACAAGGTGGAGGCAGGCAGGACGCTTCATAAGATAAAAGGGCCAAGGTTTGATTATTTCACGGGTCATCCTGATTCCAGACAACAATAATCCACCTTTTAGGGATGCAAGCGAAAGACATGGACAAGCACACGTTCGCTCTGATTTGGTGGACAAAACCAACGATCTTACCTTTTTTCTTGTTATTTGCTATTTGGTGGTGATATTTGAGAGTCCAAATCTTTTGTCCAATTTTATGATGTTTTATTTTGTTCAGTAAATCTCAGTCATTCATACTCACATAAATGAATGGTTGATATTCACTCACATAAATAAATGATTAAGATTCACTGACCACAATAAGATACTATAAAATTGAACAGAAGATCTTATCTAAATCTTTGAACAGGCCTTGCATTCACATGTTGACTTCTCAACTTATATATAAAAAATCAAACTCTATGGATTACAAGAAGAATCTAATCGCGAGGACGAAATTTAAAGGAGTTGACAGAAAAGTACCACTAGAAGTGGAGCCTCTAATTTAATTTGACTCCGGACATAAGAAAAATCAATAGATCGATATGGGTAATAGTGTATGTGTATATGCTAGAAAAATCGCTCCGCCAAGTAAGGATGACCATGCACTAATATTAAATTTGGACTAATTTTGTATTTTTGAAATATATTTTTGTATTTCAAAACTATTAGAAATAAATATTAAGAATAATTTTACTTATTTTTTAGTCTATTATAACATAAATTATTATATGATTAATTATATCAATATTTTAACTGGAATAAAAATTAAATTTATAAAACGAGAGATTTAAGGTTTAATCAGTATTAAACTGTCATAAAATTAATTAAAAATTAAATAAAATTAAAGAATTTAAAGTATAATTAAAAATTAAATTTAAAAAGAATATTGTTAAATTAAAATTAATTGATTTATTTTAATCTATAAGGATTTATTAATTAATAAAAATTAATTAAATAATTAATAAATTAATTTTTTTTAATAATTCGAAATCACTTGCATCTAAGTACAAATCATTATTCTCTTCCCATATACAGTATATTCTTTGTTTCGTTCGAGACTTCTAGTAATCAGGAAGAGGGAAGTATACTTGTAGTAAGTGGTCAAGTTGGGCCTGCCCTGACTCGACTTCATTAACCGATAGCTGAATTATTCAAACCTTTTTAAAAATGAGAATATTTTGAATTTATTTTTAAAATTTTAAATTTATAAATTAAAGCAGTATTATTTAAAAATCAATATTATCCATACAAAGGAGGTTTAAGCTATTAAAAATAATTCTAATTTAAATTTTGATTAATTTAAATATGGCTCGTTAAGTTTTAATTTAATTTAGTTTGTCAAAATTATTAATTATAACTTTACTTTGATGATAAAGGGTGCACATATGCAATCCTTTTTATTACTTAGAAAATGTACTTCATTTAAAAAAATTAAAATTTATATATTTTGCTATTTTTCATTAAATCTTGAATAACATTATTTTAAAGGATAAAGACTAATAAAAAAGGTTGTGATGAAACATAGGATATACAATAATCTTTTTGTGAAAATTAATTAAAAAGGTTATGAATGAGCTTGAAATTCGATGGAGTCTAAATCAAGTCTAATTAATATTTTTTATATTTAAATTTAAAAATAATGTTATTTTGATTAAAACGATGTTATTTTTATTTGATTTATTTAGGACTTCACTTCAAGTTAGGTTGGATAACTTAAAAGGTTTAAAAGGTTCAATATATATTAAATTGTTATAAAATCTATTAAAGATTAAATAAATTTAAAAATTTAAAATATAATTGAAAGTTATTGTCTTTGTTAATAGAAAATTTTGAAGTTTAATTAAAAAATTATCAAATAAAAATTAAATGATATATTTTAGTTTATAAGAAGTTATTAATTTACAACATTGATCTATTAATTGATAAATTAATTGATTTTTAACAGCAAAAATTATTAAAATAAATCAAACTGAAAAGTTAAAAATTGAATTAAAAAATTATAGAGTTCAAAGATTTTCATGGTTTAATAGGTTAAATCTTTTAATGATTGGTTTTATTTACGAATTTTCAGTAAGAAAATCAATAAAAGGGATTAAAATAAGAAATATATTTTTTTGAAAAGTTAAAATAAGAAATATTGCTAATGTTGGAGGATTAAGAAACAAAAAAGGCATTGAAACGGGAAAGCTTAATAGAAGGATTAAAAATATTGTTAACAGAAATCAACAATGTAGCTAATGTCACATAACTAGAGTTTTCTCCATGCAAAAACTTCTGCAACTCGCGTTTTCTCCTTGCAAAAAGCTAGCCTCCTGCTATGCATCCGTCCAACCAGCAAAAACTGGAACATTAAGCAATTGGGTTGATGGGATCCAAGAATTTACATTACTAGTTGGGCTTGAAAACAAGTTGGATGTTGCTGAAGAAGACACAGCAAGGAGCATTGGCAAGCTTCCTGCTGCTCTATCAGGACTGCCTAATTCCCTGGAACTGCTTAAACTAGATACCAGTGATGAAGCACTGGACAAACGAGCTCTTATCTTGGCTGAATCTTCTCCTACTTGTTGATGAACTGAGCTCATGTTATCGATTCCGATTATGCTCTCCGTGGTCAGTGAGAGACCCTGAGTTTTGTAGTTGTCGACAAGATAAGAATCTTTGTGATCCATTGGCTGGGATGAGTTGTCGAGGATCATTGCACTTTCATTGTTCTTCTGTGAGGGAATGGTTTCTCCATTGTTGCTATGGACAGGAGGTTCATGATTCTCGACATCATTACTAGAAACTATGGCACTGTTTCTCCTGGCTAATTCTCTAGCAAGAAGTGTGCTGCTTGCCATGATTCGTTCGACATCATACCTGGTTATGTCAAAGTTGGTTACAGCGTTAATTCCGCGGAATTTTATAGCTGCTACATCATATGCTTCTGCAGCTTCCTCTTGGGTTCCTGAAGTTTTTGTTGAAGAATCCAGATCAAATTAAATAGGACACGCATACCCGAAATCATGATCACACAACTTTTATCAAACTGAGAAACAGTTCTTGTCTTCTTGATGATAAGAGGACTCACTGAATGTTCCTATATAAAGGTCCTTATTCCCAGTAACTCTGCCAATCCTAGCTTGCCACCTTCCATGTCGATGATGCCTGCTATAATTGGAAATATAGAGGCAAAGGATTTGTCTGTTTATTGAAAATGCAAGTGGGAAAAATTGACCTAAGTGACAGAAATAGAATGGTAGGACCTTGTCACTCCTCTGTAGATTGAAGCGCCTCGAGAGAATCCGCTGCTTTTTCTGCATAGAAGCAATTTAAAAGAGAAGAAAGTTTGCTGATTGTACAAAAAGCAAATAAACACAAAAGGTTTTCACCTTCTTAGATGAGCAACATATTCCTGTCGAGACATCTTTTTCATATCTTCAAGTTCCTTTTGATAATTTTCCAGCTGATAAGTGACAAAACAAGCATTCCAGTGACAAATATTTGTAAAAGAATCAAACTATTATAGAATTCTGATCAGCCAATTTCATTACAGGGAAGTTGATTTGAGTAGAAGGCCCCCAGTACTTGAGAGCAGCTAGATCATAAGTTCTTGCAGCTTTTTCTTCCTTATCATAACCCCCTGAAAATTTAAGTTCACTTGATTAATATGTAGCGAGAAGATAACTGACAAAAGTTTTCACTGGACGAGAGAGACTTACCCAGATAGACTGGAATGATGATTTTTAGTAATTGTAACAGCAACCAAGCAACAATAGAAAAGGAAAAGAAATCAGTACGGAAATACTTCGAGTTGAATGAAAAACCAAAAGACAGAAAATAAAATCAGTAATATTAGAGAACGTTTTGTTGTTTTCTAACCTTGCCTTCCTTTCCTGGTTTGACCTTCTTTCTTGCAACTATTGTCCCACAAGTGGGCTTCATATCTCCCAGTCCATCTATGCCTAGTTAAGAAAAGCCATTGAGAAATGAAAACAAAGACAGAACAAAGCAGAATGTTCGTGTAATTAGGGAACATATGGAGCACTAACCTTGTCACACCTCTGTATTGGGAAGTTCTCTGTCCAAATGTCTTCAAAAATTTCCTATGGACAATCTGCTTCCGATCCACCTTATCAGGACTCCTTTTCTTAGTTTCTTTGTAGGCACAGTCAGTCAGAGAAGGCGAGACTCGTTGAGAACCAGGGCTCATAGATAAGCTTAGTGACTGCAAGTCTCCATAAGTCATTGCACTAATGGACCTAGATTCACTTCCATTATCGCGTATGCACCCAGTGATCTTCTGGTCCATTGCATGGTTAGCTTGGCAGTTCCTTGAGATGCAGTTCTTCATACCATTATCATCCCCCAGAGTTGGAAGCCGAAGGTGGCAATCAGAAACCTGAGTTTTTTTAACGTCCTCTCCGAGTAGCATCTCGTTGCCCCTATAGTAAGAGTATTGTTGGGCTTCAATCTGATGCATGGAGTTGTGATGAAGACGCTGTAGAAATTTGTAGCTATTAGATCCGTGAGCTGGGTTTTGGTTATAATAAACACTGTCTAAGCTAAGACCCATAGCTCCTCTATCACACGGATGGGTCCCCATTGTTGCACCACCGAAGAAATCCTCAAGCTTTGCTGTTGAACTTGTCTCCATCGTTGCTTCATATAAAAATTTAATACAAACCAGCCCGGGCTAAGATTGAGAATAGGATTTACCTAAAAAAACATGGGCCAAAAGAAAATAATATACAGAGCTATCTGTAATGTTAGCAGCTAACCTTGAGGTTGTGAACTGGTAAGTTCTTCCATAATGCAGAGAGAGCCACCAGAATTTAGTGGCATCAGAGGCAGAGGAGAGGACAAGCATCCACTTTCACCATCAACACCATATTACAAGCCATAAGAGAGATGTGGTGACGAATGGAAAAAGCTTGATGGGATAGCAGTAGGAACAGCAACAGAAGCAGACTCTGGTTGATGATGGTAATTTGGGTTTGAAGAAACCTCCATTTTCATGTCAGAAGACAGAGACCAGCGTAGCCAGTTAGTATTGCTCATTTGCTCTTACCCTTAATCATCTTTTCTGATCATGGGCTTCATTTCTTTTACGTGCCCTCATGTAGTACTGTTACTTTCAATGTTGCCACGTTGGGAGAAGACATTCTTAGTAAGTTTCTATTGTTGTCACGATGAACCTGATTACCTAAATCTTGCACAAGATGACTATGTTATCCTTCCAAAGCAAAGATTGATTGAGCCCACAAAATTAGAGTGGTTTTGTCAGGAGTTTTATGTTAACAAATGTGCAAAGCAAAGATATTACTAATTGACTACAAGCCTCTGAATATATTTCTGTAAGATAACAAGTTTCCTTTTCCAAAGATCAGTGCTCAGGTACCATTTGTAAAAGAAGTTATCTTTCTCAAATTTAATCTTAAAGCAAGATTTTGGCAACTGGGCATTCACCTAACTAAAAGATACAAGACTGCATTCTGCATTCTCAATGCACAGTACTAATGGACTGTTAACTAATGAACTGTTATGTCATTTGGGCTTAAAGTCGCCCCATCACTGTTTCAAAAAACAATGATCAATATCTATGAGCCTATCCTCTACAATCTAATCATATACATCGATGATATTCTTCTGTTTTTAAAGACCTATGAGGAACATCAGGCCCCACTACAACAATTCTTAGATCTTATTAAACAACATGGCATTATACTTTCAGCCTCGAAAATCATCATTGACACTAAAGAAATTGAATTTCTGGGTATGCATTTCAAATATGGATTCTACCAGCCTAGTCTACATATTGCATAAGAGTTGTTACACTTTTTGATGAACATCTCACTGTGAAATAGATAAAACAATTCCTCGAGATTGTTAATTGCATCCGTGAGTTCATATCATACGTGGCAGCTTGTACTTCATGTTTATCCAGGTTACCAAGACAAAATCCACCTTGGCCTCCTGATAGACAACAACCACCTTGGCCTCCTGATATTTTCCCTTCCTTTTTTAATTATAAATATCCTCTTCAACCAAGTAACGTTACAACTCTGTCATCTTTTAAAGTTTTTAGTTCTCAAGTTTTTATGGCTAGTCAACTTCTCTTTACCTTCACAAAGAAATATTTTCCTACTATTACTAGTACACCCACTAGCGTTTCCGAAGTTGTCTCACTTGCTTGTATGAGTTAGTTTTATTATTTGCATCAGTTTCTTCATGAACATAATTCTCTTGGAAATCCCACAATGTTCAACCTCAAAGCACCTTACCTTAATATGACTTTTCTCCATGATCCTCTTTCTGAAAACACACTATGGTATCTTTGGACACTCTTTACCTTTTATGCTTGTGCTGTCACTATATCTCTTCTTCAAATCTGTCAACATCTCTATGACATAAACAATGGAAGCTCTTTGTTATGGACATTTCTTGAGTGGTTTCAACCACTAGATTAATGGGCGCAACAATGTTCTCTGATAATCTCACAACATTGTCAGTGGAAAGTTTCTGCTAGACAACAATCTACTCATTGCTTCTTTATCCTCCATCGTATATATTGAGAAACACATACTGTTGTTCTTTACACAAAACATCGTGTCTAATTTTATCGTACATCATTATATTGGTCACGATATCAAAACAGTGTGTTTCATTCTCTTAGAGATTTTCTCAAAGAAGTAAATCACTTCCCCAATACTCCAGTCATTTCTATCTCTATTGGACCATATCTTGGTGAATTTATTCTTGGTGAATCAGAAGCGCCGAAAGTTGATATACCAAGTTTCAATAGTCCTCAATATAACACAGAATCGATCTCAAATATTACAGGACCTTTTTAGCCTTTTAACTCAGTCTTTCAAGATGCTCAAGACCTAGATGATGATAACTACAGTCCTAGTGAAGATGAGTTAAATCAATTCCTACACAAACTTCACACATGTGAGCTTAGTCTCAGTAAAGGACAAAAGACCTATCAAGTTGATACTGATAGTTGAAGTGATCCAGATTCTCCATCTAATCTAGAATCGTGGGACGAAATAATTCGTGACAAATAATGCCTTGGATGCCTTAGATCCTAACTCTCATAATGGGACTTATCTTTTTAGGAGTTTTTGCTTTTAAGTCTTGTGATGAAAAGAGAATTTTTGTGACCCATAAATCACTGTACAATATTCCTTTTTATCATCATATTGTTTACTTTTTAGAAAGTTGTTTACTTTTTCAAAGTAGCTTTGTTAAAGGTCCAATAATTGTACTTTAAAGTTACTTTCTTTTTTAAATTTGTAATGAGTGTGTCTCTTCAAAGATTTACTTTGTTACCCTTGCTTCACCTATCAAAGCAAGGCTCCTCCTCAGTTGTAAGCAGGTTCTTCTTACGTTAAAGATTAGTTTAATGAAGTTTGGTTTGAGTGTTTTTCATTCTCTCTAAGTTCTTCCTCTCTTGCAAGCTTCAAGCTTTGAGTGATTTTACTATATCTTGTGAGGATCTTGGGTATTAGGAAGTCTAAGATAGTATGTGACTGCTTTTAAAACAATTCTGCTATGAGATTAGAGTTTAACGAGAAAAAGAGTGTAGGTATTGTTGCGACTATTGTTTCAAAAAGAGAGAGTTGTGAAGGGTGTAAGGTTCCTAGGAGGAAAGCTGAGAGTTGTGTGCTCATGGAGAGAAGGGTTTTGTTGTCTCGACCATCATACCTAGAACTTACTAACAATCACAAAGTTTCTCGTGTTGCTCCACAATAATCTACCAGACACTTCAGTAAGCCTACAATCTGACCTGGGTTAGTTGATGAGCTTCTCAAAGGTGTTATTTTAGCCAATTGGTTGTCATACTTTCCCTGTATGCCCTTGAGGGCCCCGATGTGATGGTTGTTTAAGTGATTTGGTGCACTTCTACCTTCAAGGCATCTTTTGGGTAGCTCAACAATATCAGAGTCATCTTTCGTGTCTTGACCGACAGTAACATTGTCTCTTGATAAGATTGAGCAGGGAGAGAGCCCATAAGTAATGGAAACACTACCTAATAACCCTATTCATTTGTCTTCAACTTTGTCTATGTCTAGTTCACTTTCTAGTGTAAAGCATATGTTATGTAATCGTATAGAAAATCTAGTAGAAATTATCCACCTTATTGTAGAAAATCGTGTTTGTGAGTCTTCTTTACTTTTGTTGAGTCCTTATAGTATGTATTCTCGTGATCGTTCATAGATGAGAAGTAGATGTACTATTTTGTCTACCTCTAGACCAAATGTAAAAGAAATCATCCAGAGTTCCAGATTGGAGCAGTGTGGCCTCATATTTACAACCGCAGAACAATACGTAAAATTTGAAATCCCTAAGAAGCTGATCTCTCTCTAGAGGGAGCACAATCATACACATCTTCATATTGGAGCTATACATATTGTTTTTACACTTCATGGAATAAAGGGAATGCTGCTACAACTTGGATATCTCTTATAGACATTGCCTATATAACGTACCAGAATGCCTTGATTGGTATCTTGTTAACAACGCTCAATAATGGAAGTGTCATTCTGATGATAACACCTTATT
>JANTPM010000244.1:34267244-34279333 GCA_025434745.1 Erythroxylum divaricatum
ATATCATGGACTTCATTAATTTGCTTATAGATCAATATCAGTTCATAAATAATGAACATCAAATTAATGAAATATGCTTTTCTTTATTTATTTATAAAGTATGTACACAACTTTGTACAATGCGTGCTAAAGGCGATTGCCTTTAGGGCACTACTCTAACAAAACCTGTATGAAGTTAGATCGTACTCTAGTTTAACGACCATACGTCCATATCCAACTCTTCATACAAGATAAATATGATAAACCCATCATAGTTATTGGGTTTATGGATACTAGATCCAGTCGTACAATCATAAAGCCCAATATTTTACCCTCTAAAGCATGTACTTCACATGATGAGTATTTTACAGTTACAGATGGAAATTCTTTCAACATCGGGAATATTATAAAAAGAAAGATTGGGATACAATTATTTCCACAATCTACAATTTGGACTAAGGTACTTAGAAGCAATCTACCTGGCCTAGATATTCTTATTGGTATGGATTTATACAGTAAAGCCTCACCTTTACAGATTCTACTCACAATCCTAAGGTATCGATCATTTTTCAGTCCCTACATTGACATAAAAATATTTTTGAACTTTCTCAAGTTCCTACACCACATGCATTGCTAACAGATAAATTATTGGACTATTGTCCTGAATTACATGCACAGTTTTCTCACCCATATCCTCTGTGAAAAAATGTTAACTTTTTCTTAAGTCTTCCTTTCAAAAAGATTGAGGATATCAATCCCATGAAAGCCACACATCTATGGATGAACCCTGATGACCTAAAGCTTGCACAAGATGAGTGTGCTATCTTTCTAAAGGAAGGATTGATTGAGCCCAAAAAATCATATTGGGTTTGCCAAGCATTTTATGTCAACAAAAGTTCAAAGCAAAAGCGTGGAAAAAAGATATTAGTAATTGAATACAAGCCTCTAAATGCATTTATGCAAAATGCAAGTTTCCTCTTCCAAAGATCAGTACTTAGATACTATTTCTAAAAGAAGTTGTTATTTTTTTCAAGTTTAATCTTAAAGTAGGATTTTGGAAATTGAATATTCACCACCAATGGATTATTATGCCTTTTGGGCTTAAAGTTGCCCATTTCAAAGAACAATGACCAAGACCTATGAGCCTATCTTCTACAGTACAATCATTTACGTCGATGACATTCTTCTGTTCTCAAAGACCCATGAAGAATATTAGGCCATATTGCAACAATTCTTGGATCTTACTAAACAACATGGCATTATGCATTCAGCCTTAAAAAGCCTTATTGGCATTAAAGAAATTGAATTTCTAAGTATGCATTTCAAAGATACATTCTACCAACCTGGTCCACATATTGTACAAGAGTTGTTACACTTTCCTGATAAACATTTCATTATGAAACAGATACAACAATTCTCAGGATTATTAATTGCATCCGTGAGTTCATACCATACGTGTCAACTTATGCTTCATGTTTATCCAGTTATTAAAACAAAATGCACCTTGGGCTCCTGATAGACAGCATCCACCTTGGCTTTTAGATATTTTCCCTTCCTTTTTTCATTATAAATGTCCTCTTCATCCAAGTAACGTTACAACTCTTTCATCTTTTAAATTTTTTAGTTCTTAGGTTTTATGGCTAGTCAACCTTTCTTTGCCTTCATAAAGAAATCTTTTCCCCTTATTATTAGTACACCTACTAGTGTTTCTGAAGTTATCTTACTTGCTCGTATGAGTTTGTTTTATTATTTGCTTCAGTTTCTTCTTAAACATAACTCTCTTGGAAGTCCCACAATATTCAACCTTAAAGTATCTTACCTTAATGTGACTTTTGTCCATAATCCTCTTTCTAAAAGCACATTATGGTATCTTTGGGCACTCTCTGCCCTTTATGCTTGTGTTATCACTATATCTCCTCTTCAGCTTAATCAACATATCTGTGACATAAACAATGTAAGCTTTTTGTTATGGACATTTCTTCAGTGGTTTCAACCACTAGATCAATGGAAGCAACAATGTTCTCTAATAATCTCACAACATCGTCTATGGAAAGCTTTTGGTAGACGACAATCTACTCATTGCTTCTTCATCCTCCATCGTCCATATTGAGAAACACATACTGGTGTCCTTACACAGAACATCGTGTCCAATTTTATAATACATCATTATGGTGGCCACGACATAAAAACAGTATACTTCAATCTCTTAGAGACTTTTTTAAAGAAGTAAATCACTTCCCCAATACACCATTCATTTCCACCTCTATTGGACCATATCCCGGTGAGTTTATTCCTAATGCATCAGATGTTGATATACTATGTTTCAATGGTCCTCAATATGACACAGAAGAATCGATCTCAGATATTCCAGGACCTTCTCAGTCTTTTAACTTAGTCTTTCAGGACGCTCAGGACCCAGATGATGATAACCACAATCTTAATGAAAATGAGTTAAATAAATTCTTGCACAAACTTCACACATGTGAGCTCAGTCCCAATAAAGGATAAAAGACCTATCTAGTTGATATTGATAGCTCAAGTAATCCAGATTCTCCATCCAATCTTCAATTGTGTCACGAATCAATTCGTCACAAATAATGCCTTGGATCCCAACTCTCATAATGGGACTGGTCTTTTTAGGAGCTTTTGTTTTTGAGTCTTTTGTTAAAAAGGGAATTTTTGTGGTCCACAAACTACTGTACATGATTTTATCTTATCATCATACTGTTTGCTTTTTTAAAATTTTACTTTTTTAAAGTAGCTTTGTTAAATGAGTGATGATTGTAGTTTAAAGTTATTTTCTTTTTTAAAGTTGTAATGAGTATGTCTCTTGAGAGATTTACTTCGTTACCCTTGCTTCACCTATAAAAGCAAGGCTCCTCCTGAGTTGTAAACAAGTTCTTCTTACGCTGAAGATTAGTTTAATGAAATTTGGTTTGAGTGTTTTCTATTCAGTCTAAGTTCTTCCTCTCTTGAAAGCTTCAAGTCTTGAATGATGTTACTATATGTCTTAGTACATAGACAAGTATGCTCTACACTCGCCTTTTATAAGGATCTTGCGTATCAAAAAATCTAAGATAGTCTGTGACTGCTTTTAAAACAATTATGCGGTGAGATTAGAGTTTAACGGGAAAAAGAGTATAAGAATTATTGCGACTATTGTTTCAAAAGGGGAAAGAGAGTTGTGAAGGGTGTAAGGTTCCTAAGAGGAAATCTTATAATTGTACGTCTATATAGAGAAGAACTTTGTTGTCTCGATCATCATATCTTAAATTTACCAATAGTCACAAATGTTTCTGTATTGTTCAACAATAGTCTACCAGATAGTTTAGTAGCTTACGATCTAACTTTAGTTAACCAATGGTCTTCTTAAAGGTGTTGTTTTAGTTGAACAAAGCAAGTTCCTTTAAAGCTAGAACAAAAAGAATGAGATTCAGCAGCAAGGTTGGGCATTCTTCTTGCATATAATTACAATATAATAAGTGTTATTTTAAATATAAAATAATATTAAAAAAGAAAGAAATTAATTTTTTAAATTATTAAAGTACAAATAACTCTTTTGATTAAATTTTTTATTAATTAGTCAATTTTTTGATTTTGAATTATAATTTATCAAATAATTTGTTACTTAATTATGATATTTTTAAATACTATATCTTTTATTTCTTTATCTAATATTGATTTTTTATTTAATACACTTAATTTATTTATCTAGTACACGTTTTAAAAGGTAGAAGAGTCCACTTTTATTATTCAAGAACAAAAAGGATAGCCCACCAAAATAAAGAAAGTGTTGGTGGAAAACAAATACTAGAAAGCCTCAAATGAATATCTAAATTTACTACATTAATCGTACATAATAATAATGCTGCTTTTGTGATTATATATAAAAAAAAGAAACAACATCGATTGATCAACAACGAGAGTACATACATTTGTGTTTGGATTCAGGAGGAAATGAGAGCATCAAAACTTTAAAAGGACTGGTACTGGAATTGTCGAAAACTGATTCACAGCATTTTCTTCTTATGTTTTATCGCAAGCTAAAGCTGGAGTCAACACCAGCTTCCGAGCAAAAGGAGACAATTTATACAACACCGACCGTGCAGACTCTAAAGGTACTCACCTCGATTTCTCTTTTCAATTTTACCCTGTCTATCGTTTTGTTTTGGCCATTGGAAAGGATGATTTATTCAATGACGAAAACGAGACATGGTTGAATTGAGCATCCGAACTCAAAAGTACTTCGAGTGAAGCAGCAGCAAATGGGAAGAGTGCCTCTGTCCCAATTTAGATAACCATATATGGCAAATATTTAAGCATTATTTAGTATGGTTTTTTTATCTTATGGCAAATTTTTAATATGAGAACTATAAAATACTACGTTCGTTTTCTAGTTTATATAATAGACACTAAAAAAACATAATAATTATAAATTTTATTAATATAAAATAAATAAATAAAAGTTATCTGTAGCTTGCTTGTGCCAGAACTTTAAGGTCCTGAATTACGCCAGCAGAACTTTGACCCTTCGTGTCAAAATTCAGAAACCACGAGCTCAAACCGTACCCTTTTACCTATTTCTTTTAGACAAAAACTCGCATCCCTTTAAAATCAGCGAGTTTATTTCCTAGGTTACAAGAATTCCAGTTAAGACTTAAAAGAAGCTTCTGCCGGGATTTCAACTATAAAAAGAGTTTTAATTTCCTCTACTTAAAAAAAGAAGTTATAAATGTGAGATGTTAATGAAAATTTTACCCTAGTCGTCCTTATATCATTGTACATTTGTTGAACATGAAAATAATAAACGATTTTCATGGACTATTTGAATTTCTCTTTTGTTCTTAAAAAACTCTGGTCCACAGTATTGCTAGTTAATATATGTTCTTAGGTTTGAATCAAGTTGTGCAACTTAATTGAGTAATTGTTGATATAATTATCGTATTTGAAGAGATATTACATCAACCTTTAAAGTTAGTATTTATGTATATTGGTTAAACTATTAAGTTTTAAATTAGTTTTTACGAAGGACAAAATAGAGAAAAAATGTTATTTATTAATTACAAACTTCTAAATCATTTTTTTTCAAGACGATAAGTTTCTTCTGCCCATGATAAATATGCAAATATTATTTTTAAAAAAGGTTTAAATATTTTCAAATTTTAATTTAAAAGTTGAATTTTGATAATCAATTATTGACCTAAACGATCAACATAACATAACATTATGCATTTTTAATGTTTGATATCAGTGGACAATCATATCAGTTGAGCTAAAAGTCACTTCATCATTGTTCAAAGGGCCAGGATCCATGACAAAATCTTATCAAGTGTTTTAATATACATCAAGCCTTATTATGACAATTATTTGTCTAAAGAATTTATTTTTTGCTAGAGTATACCGTGAAGTAAAAAGAAAAGTAAAAGGAAAGTTGATTATATAGGTAGGTTAGGCTAAAGGCTCCTATCTTCTTTTTCTTTTTAAGTTATTCACATTCAGACTGATCCTCGCTCGAGTCAGATAGGTCCCTTAAGGAAGGCAAAATTTTGACATCAAATTTTAAATGACTGCATATATAAAAACGGTTCAAACCTACGACCTCACTTAAGCCAAAAAAGTTCCTTACCAACTAATCTATGCTTTGGGATTAAAGGTTCATATCCTTAACATGATGGATGAAGGTCCCATTCCACGTGCATTTTGTAGTCTACTTATGACTACAAGGCATGGTTCTTAAAACAAAACTTGAATGATTTTGCAAAATCTGATTCTACCTTAATTGGTTTGAGTTGTTTATGCATGTTGCTTAATGCAAAGTAACTGTTAATATTTTAGAAAAATACAAACAAACAAAATAAATGCGCAACGAATAAAATGACAACAAAGATTTGGTAAAGCAGTTTGACAAATCTTGCTTACGTTTACAGGGCTTTGACGTGGCTTGATAAACTTTTACTTGTAATACAATAGTTTTACTTAAAATTTTATTGAGCCGACTCACTTAACCGTTAACACTATACCTCGTACTTATATCCCATGAAAGTAAATCACTCTCAATAACACAACTACTTCATGCTAACTTTAACACGGGATTTTTACAACAATAATTGATAATAAATATGATAAAGTAATATAAACAAAGAAAACATTTGAGATAAAAACACTATCTTAAATTTTTCAGTTTCATCAACCCGTTATCATGAGAAGTTGTCCAACAAAAATTCTGTTATAAATCATCGAATTAATTATTAAAAAGATCCACGCACAACAGCCGCAACAATCATTAAACAAATATATGTTTTCATCACCAAAATATCATAAAAACACAAATGCACAATTGATCAAATTTACTATATGTTTTTCCCTCACAAAACGATTCATAAACAGTCTAATTATTCATCCACATATGTAGAAACACAACTATCAAGAATAATTTAATAGAGCATGTAATTGTTCACATAAAAATAAAGAAATACAGTTGCACAAATTGATTAATTTTCTGCCAATTTTTCTTTTCCAGAAATTGATTAATTTTCTGCCAATTTTTCTTTTCCAGAAACGATAGCTCAGATGTCCAAATGGACCCAATAGAGAAATACAGCTATAATAGAGAACTCCAAAGTCAAAATTTTCTGCCAATGATAACTACAATCAACGAAATACAGCAATAAAAGATAGCTTCAATCAACGAAACTACAGCTGCCAAAGATAGCTTGAATTATTGAAATTATAGCTGTCAAATAACCAAAAAAATCTAATTATTAAAATATCGTGATATTATCTCAAATAAATCTTATATTTATTAAGATTTTATTCTTCGTGTAACCTTTTTCTTGAAAAATCCTATCTAAGGTAGATAACTTATCATAATGATATTCCACATATATCTAACTATGTTTAATTATAAGTAAGGCCTAAAATTAACTAAAAAGATATCAGAACAATTATCTTAACAAAAATAAAAATAAAACTTTATAGTATAAATAAAGAACTTGGCGATTGCTTCTTTGTACGCCTCCCGTCCAATAACAAGAAGAATGATAACACAACGATATCCGATATTCAATCTGTAGGTTTAGAGTTATAGCTCGGTAGTCCATTTCTTTGCTTCTCCTCCGATGGTCCAATGACGACGACTTGAGGAACCTTATAAAAGCTGGCCCAAAACCAGTTTTACACGTTTCATGCGTTTCTGTGATGCATCATGCATGCATATTCTTAAAGTAACATGAAATGAGTTTGATGTACAGATGAATTTGGTGAATATAGTCATTCCAACTTTTGAATGTTGGTATTGTTATATATCTCGAAAGGGTGCCTAATTTTAATTTAACTCGAGGCTTAAACTTTGAGAAAGTAAACGTTAGAAAAGAAGATTACATGTATAATTAATTTCAAATTTAACTCCAGATTAAACACAATAGTTTATTTTTACTTAAAATTGAACAAATTTATGATAATTAATAAAATTAGAGAATAATTTATTAAACTCGAACTTAAACTCAATTAAGCTATGAGTTTTTAAACCTGAATGTTTAAAATTAATTCTTAATTTGAATTTTAATCTGAATTCTATTAAATTGAATTTACCCCATTAATTTTGGATTAGATTCTAATTAATTTGCCAATATGTAATTATAACTGACATATATATATACACTTTCTCATATTTTTGCATGCTATGAGTAAGTTTGCATGACCAAGGCAATTTCTTTATGGAGACAGATTTGCTAGGTACTGGCTAGAGAAACAGAGCGGACTGAGAAAGCTGGAATTGGTAGGAGAGAATTGGAAGACGGATGGTTGCAAGCTGAAGAACAGTACTGGGCCCTCCATTAAACGGAAACTGATCCGACAAATGTTGTTGCTCGTGATGATGCTCGGGTGGGTTTGATTACATGCGATGTTCTCATGAATCTGAAACAATCCAACCCTTTTCGGAAGATTATAACTAACATGCAGTTCTTACTACATGTTTTTTTATATATAATTTTTTATACCTATATTTTTATTCTATCTAAGTAGAATTCAGGAGATCCATATTACTCGTGACCATGTTTTGATTCATGCCAAAGGAGGATCTTGTCCCGATTAATTCATTAGAGACTTCGTCTTCACTCTTCTCCGTATAGTATAAACTCAGGTCACTTATGTAAACCTCTTTAAAATGTTTCAGCCCTATAAAAAAGAGATGCACCACTTTTTATATCAATATTAACTTGCTAAACTCGTGAGAATGATAATATATGTCAATATGTGTAAATCATATGCAACTTTGTAGGATGAGATGCAAGAACAAGTGTGTAAGAACAAGATCATCCAGATGTTGCTTATAGTTCATTCTGAATGTATGCACATACTCGAGTCCAAAAAAGGCAAACTCAAACGTATCATCTATTGCATATTGACCTGTAGTATTATCCTTTAACATTTAGATGCCATAACAAGAAATCCTATCTGTTTACCCCTAAGTGGATGTTCACACTATGGATTGTCAAAACATACCAATTAAGAGGATCGAAACGTCAATTAATGTGGGTGGTTGCACTTTGAAACGGTGCATGCTAACGATGACAAGTGGCGAGTTTCAATATTTTCGAAATTAGGACCTCGGATGTAGGTACTCGCTAGAGACCTTTTACTTAATTGCTTGGTGGCTGCTTTGAAAATGGAGTGCCTTCACTTCCCTACTCATTCCAACTATGAGGGTTGAGTGTTGACTTGGACAAGACAACCCCATCTTACGTGAGTCTTGGTTGTTGTGTCATAATAGAGCATTTAAAACAAGTATTAGAGTAGGGAGTAGGAAACTATATTCGTCTTTTTATGGGTTGAACCATTCTCTATTTGAAATAATTTTTAATTTATACATAGTCAACTCATTTCGATTTTGACAGCATGATTGGGTGATTGATGATAACTAATTTCTTTTTTTATTACATTAAATATCTCAATTTAGTCGGACTAATCTTAAAATCCTAAGATATCATTTCAAGAGCTCTAAAAAATGTAAACCTTGTTAAGATAAACGTTTTTTATTTATTGTTTACTAAAACATTGTTTACTAAAGTGTTGTCGATTTAGTTAGTAGCTATATACTTTTACAGGTCACATATATATTGTTTTTTGACTACTGTAATGTATACGAAATAATACAGAGCATTCTTTACTTTCTTCTTCTCTGTTTCTTGAATCTTCGTTACATGGTATCAAAGCAGTAACGATCTTGGCGTTGTTCGTTGCTGGTGGTTGTTTGGAACCAGATACGGCAACGAGGTCACCTATAGCAGCGTTTTCTTCGGAGGTGAAGGAAGTAGCTGTTTCCTTGAAGGATCGAGAGGTTAGGGTTTCGGGAGTTTGAATCGCTACTTACGATTGTGACTTCAACTTGTGCTAGTTGCAACAATGGACGGTGTCTCAGTAGAATCGCCTACTGAATCGACTCTTGACCCCAGATTGAGAGGTCTGCATGTCGAAAATCAAGTATATCTCCAAGGTTCAGATTATCCAGGTATGAGCTTAGTTACTGCCGTACTGACTGGGAGTAATTTTCTGAGTTGGAGTAGGTCTGTTAAAATTGCCCTAGGAGCTAAGATGAAGTTAGGGTTTATCGATGGAACATGTCCGAAGCCTAATCCAGGCACGATTGAATGTGATAAATGGATTAGAACTGATTATATGGTGAGATCTTGGATATTGAATTCAGTATCAAAGGATATAGTTGAAGCTTTTATCTACACAAATTCTGCTCAAGAGTTGTGGTCTGATTTGGTGGAGAGGTTTGGAGAAAGCAATGGGCCTTTATTGTACTCCTTACAGAGGCAGATTAGTATAGCAACACAGGGGAATATGTCAGTAGCTAAATACTTTATTGGTTTGAAGAGGTTGTGGGATGAGCTTTGGTGCCTCATGTGTGTCCCACAATGCACTTGTGGGGTAGCAACATAATGTACCTGTGGTGCACCTAAGGCTTTGGCTGATATGACCGCAATGAATCAGTTAATGCAATTTTTGATGGGTTTGAATGAAAGCTTTGATCATGTTAGGAACCAAATCCTGGTTATGGAACCATTACCTTCTATCAATAAGGCCTATTCTATGGTGTTGAGAATTGAAAAGCAAAGGGAGGTGCAGATGGTATTTGGTGAAGGGATAGATAATAATGCACTATTACTGAATACAGAAGGTGGTAAACGGGTTACAGATGGAGGAGGCAAACATTCTGAACAAAAATGGAGCAATGGGGACAAGAGTGCATTGTTTTGTAACTATTGTAAGAAAAATGGGCATTTGAAGGAGAATTACTTTAAACTCACTGGTGTACTGGATTGGTACAAGGAGTTACAAAACAAATGAGGTAAAGGGAGAGAAATCCTATACTGCTAATTCAGTAAATGATAATGCTTCAGTCATTGTAGATGGAAATACATTACCAGATACTTCTGTTAGTGCTGCTGCTACTCCTTCACTGTCCGAATTGATTAAGCAAGAGCTGCTGAAATTGGTTCGAAATAAAGCATTCCTGGATCCTCTTATGGTGAACCTTGCACAAGTCTCAGATTTTGCAGGTGCACTTCCTATCTTGGCTCTTTCTAGTCTTGATGACATAGATTTATATTCTTGGATAATAGATACAGGAGCTTTTAATCATATGTGTGTGGATATTTCATTGTTTACCAAACCTATTGTTCCAGCCACCTACATTCATGTTTATCTCCCTGATGGCACTCAGAGTCGTGTACATCACATTGGAAATGTTCTTTTACCTAATAACCTTGTTTTGACGGATACTTTGCATCTTTCCACTGTCAAATTTAATCTTTTGTCTGTGAACAAGCTTGCCATTACTTCTTCGGTTACCTTTAAATTTTTCCCAACCTATTGCCTTTTGTAGGACCTGAGGACTAATCGAATTTTGGCCATAAGCAAGGTTGTAGGAAGGTTGTATATCCTTAATAAGGATTCTTTCAAGGCTGATACTATAGCAAAATATTTCTTGTGTACTATTGCAAATAGTATTGTCAATGTACTCTGTGTCTATGTACAAACTTTGGCATCAACGTTTAGGCCATGTTTCGAATAATGTACTTAGACATGCCATTTCTTTTGATAATAAAAGTGCTGAAGAGGTTGATATTTGTGATGTGTGCCCACTTGACAAACAACATAGATTGAAGTTTCCATTTAGTCACATTCATACTGTATCTATTTTCTAGTTACTTCATGTTGACATTTGGGGGCCCTATAGTCATCCTACTATTTCTGGGGGCAAATTCTTTCTAACTATAGTGGATGATTTTAGTAGGGCCACTTGGACCTATTTGTTAACTCATAAGTGTCAAGCCCTTAGGTGTTTGGACAAATTTTTCAAGATGGTTAGCACACAATTTCAAAAATCTATTGAGACTATTCGCACCGATAATGAGGGTGAATTTTTGAGTGGTGAATGTCAGCGGTTATTTACTGATTTAGGAATCATTCATCACATGTCTTGTATGTATACACCTCAACAAAACGGGATTGTGGAGAGGAAACACAAACAATTGTTACAAATAGCAAGAGCTCTCATGTTTCAGGCTTCTTTACCTAGACATTTTTGGGGTGAATATATTCTTACTGCTACTTACATTCTAAATAGGTTTCCTACTTCCCTTCTTTAGTGGAAAACCCCTTATGAACTCTTGTATGGTTCACCTCCTACATATGATCATTTCAAGTCTTTTGGTTGTTTATGTTTTGCTATCAATGTCAAACCTTATAAAGATAAGTTTGATCCGAGGGCTTCCAAGTGTATTTTCTTAGGGTATAGTTCGAGGAAAAAGGACTATAAGCTGTATGATTTGATCTCTCATTCCATTCTGGTTTCTAGGGATGTAGTTTTTCATGAAACTACTTATCCTTATAAGTCTGTCTCTACTGCACCCTCAGATGTTCCCCTTCCTTTGGTGTCTTCAGATTCCTTTTAAGATGTTTTGGATAGGCAGTCTTCTGTTCCTACTTTTTCGCTTCTTAATGAAGTTCCTATCCATACTGTGTAAGTGTAAGTCGTGTACAAGTCGACTTGTTACAATGGATAAGTCGACTTACACGCATCCAGTACCGATAAGTCG
>JANTPM010000244.1:34327406-34356060 GCA_025434745.1 Erythroxylum divaricatum
GTTAAGTTAATTTCCCATCACACTTTTATTTAAGGAATATAATCATTTTCTAATTAGTCCCTTTAAACTTTTGCCTCTTATGAAATTAAGCATTTCTAACTAGGATTAGCAAATTAGTCTGGCACAAACTGGAGTTAATGGGCAAAAGTCCATTTGTTTAGTTATCGAAATGATTTGTGTTTGAAAGGGAAATGTTTGAAGTCGACATCTAAAAACGAAATTGTTCTAATAAGAAAAAAATAAATGACATCGTTTTAATTTAAAATTTGATTAAATTTAAAGTGACCTAATTATTCAAATTAGGTTTAGAACAAATGGTCTGAATTTAGTCAAATCTCTAATTAACCATAGCCTAATAAAGAATGTATGGGTTAAGCTTGAGATATAAGAACATTTTTTAATCAAGTTTGAAAAACTCATTCCAAAATCCAACAATAAGTCATAAGTGTTAAAAATAGATTAAGTTATGAGTTTTATTTGCAGTGATTCATACTTATCAAGGTCTGCTTGACCTTACCTGGCTTAGATCATCATCATCATTCAGTCCGAAATTTTACAACAAAGCAGAATCTGAGGATGTTTGATAATACATAGCTATATCCTTACATAATAAAGAGGCTATTTTTGGTAGATCCACATGTGTATGTGACAATAAAAAGTGATGCAGATTATAAAAGTAGATATGAAAATTGATACGCTAAAAGAGTAGTTAAATAAAATTAATTAAGTAATAAATAAAATAAAACCAAATAAGATATCTGATATGGTGCTCATATATGCTAATAAATAATAATAATAACTAAACAAAACTACAAATGAGTTGATATAAGTTTAGAAGAAAAGTTGTTAAAAATATATATAGTAAGACAAATATACTTAGAAAAGCTGTAAAGTTCTGTTCATACCTGCCATGTTGCAAACGTCTGCTCACCATTCCTTGAATTGTGCATGTCAATATTATGTAAAGGTCATGCTAATATGCTCTGTAACTTTCTAATTTTATCATATGTCCCCGAAGCAATTAGAAGCAAAGCAATAGTAAACGCGAATGGTATCCTTTAACAAGGTACACTAATTAGATGATAAAGTTGTTTAACGGAAGTGTTGGGAGCAATAATAGTGTCTTGTTGGAGAACTACAGTTGGAGTCCCATTCTTGATGTCTTGTATGATTATCTTCTTTTTGGATGTTTTCATGTGCAGGCCGTAGCTTTCTCTTTGATGTGGCAACTGGCATGTTGTTGATCCTGTAAATTTGAAACAGATCCTGTAAACAGCAACTGGTATTTTTTATCTGATTAAACACGTCATTTGCCAGATTTCCGGAACTTGTCCCTCCAAACTTCCAAGAAGTGAACAATTTAGTTAAGAAAGAAGAAGCTGCTGATAATTCAATGATAGGATCTTTTAATGTTGGACCTTCCCTAAGAGACAATAATTTGATTATATTGAAACAGTTAAATATTGCGGCTGGTATATGTCTACGTCAAAGAGTCCAGCAAGACAGCCTCCAGAAAAACTGGTTAAGATTGATTTTTTTTTTTGAAAATTTAAAAAATTGGATTGATAGATAAAATATGAAGAAATATAGTACTCTCTTTAGTCTCCTACGATAAAACAACAACATGCTGCACAATACAAACTAAACCAATTGGAACAACGACATTGTAAGGACACCATTTCTTATCAAAGGACAGTCGAATGTAAAAGAGGTAAAAGACTCCTCTCATCTGCACATATAAGATGCCAATGCTTCCAAATTAAGGCTATAAGAGAACAGAGTTAATACAGAAGTTGCCTAGCTCGCTTCCATCGTCATATTGACATTATGACAACCCAACTCCTGAAAAAAGGCAATATTTGTTCACATGCATGACAAATCAATTAAAGACACCATTTTACTTCATTCATAGCGTGCCAAAACACCAAAAGTACCCTACTGTTGCTATTTGGTATTTTTCATCCTCTTCTTGACTGATTTCCTCTTTGCAGTTTTTACCTGCACACAAAAATCTCTTGAAATGTCAGGGATTTGATCTGCAGTTGATGGGGAATTACAATCCTCTGCTGTCAAATCTAAATTGTTTTATCAAGGGGAACCTTTTTTCATATCTGCATTTTGAGAGATGACATTCCTAATCCCACGACTTGTCAGTCCGTGATTACTGGAGTTTACCATTGTTGTCTGTTCTTCATTCTCCATCCTAGCCTTAGAATTCCCATTATGCCCAAAGGTTGGTAATGGAGTCAATATGTTGGCGCAATCCATTTGACAATGCTCCAACTATTGCAAGGTGATGTGATGTACTTCATTTTCCAATCCCCTGGGAGAGGTGTGAGCTGATGCTAAAATGGGGTTCCCACCCTCAGTTACAGGAGTATCAATTGCTGAGTTATCATTTGCATCAATGTGTACACCCACAACCTCATCATTTTCAATTGTAGAAACATCAACTCCCAATAATTCGTCCTGCCATCAAGTTTGGAAGAGTTTTCCTGTAGGAACTCATTTCTTGGTTGAATTATAACGCTTCTAGGGATATGTCACCTTAATTTCAGGTTTGTCAATCTCTCCTGTTTCACCTAATTTGAGTATTGGTAAATGGTCAGGTAGTATAGCATTTCTTTTTACATCCACATAGATTTTGCATACTCAATTCGTTCCATTCTACATGTTTGAGCATCCATATAAAGGGGCTTTCCTAAAGGGCTTGCTAAAAAACTCAATCCTTCAATTATCCAAAATTCTAGTGACAAATTGTGAAACTGAACTCATATACGAAAAGATTCTACACATTTCCTATCAAAAATTATCCCAAGTTTCCACTTTTGAATAAACATGGGTTGGACTTTATTTTTTTGAAAATTTAGAGCTTTGAATTAGACTTAAACTCGGGTTGCCCAACTATGCTTTAAACTCGATGTCCAAAATTTTTAAATAAAATGACGTCTTTTTAAATTTTTTAAAAATTAAAAATAAATTTAATCAAATTTTGGACTAAGCTTAAGTACAAAAATAAAATTTTAAGCCGAGCTCAGACTTGGGTGAGTCCGACTTGGCTTGATCCGATATCATAACTAGTTGAGTTTAGGTTGGAAGGGTTGACATGAAGTCCAGTTTGGACAACCTAAACAAAATGAATTCCTTCATAAAACTACATCCTTTTAGTATAATTACTTAATTTAAGACTAAAATGACATCACTACAATTTGAACTCGGAGTTTTATTGGATTTTAATTAGGCTTGAGTATTGGCCTAGTCCAACCCAATCCATTAAGGTCCCTAATTATAAGTTAGAACAATTACATCATGCAAGTGAATGAAGGGAAAAAAATGGAATAATAATTAATCGGGCTTGGACTTGGGTCGGAGCTTTTGCTTGAGCTTGGGTTCAGCCCGAGACTCTATCAAGCTTGAGATGCCTTGGCCTAAGATAGTCGGTTCAAAGCTCAAGTCCGACTCAACTCAACCTAGTCTACTTTTTTCTATTTTTAAAATAAAAATAAAAAACAGACCTATTAGAGCATGAGTCCTATTCAACTTAACCTGATTTGCTTTTTTATATTTTTAAAATTAAAAATAAAAAACGGATCAGTTAAGTTGAGTCAACAAAAAATAAAAAACATCATTTTCTATAAAACAATGTTATTTTTCTTATAATTGTTAGGCTTTGAGCTTGGACAGCACAAGCCTGAGCCTAACCTCTGACCAACTTGGGGTTCGATGAACTCAAACTTGGGCCATTAAATCTCGAATCAGACTGAAGCGGGCCAAGTCAGGCTAGGTTCAAATGCCATCCTTGGACGAAATTTGATGTAGTTAAATGAGTAGCAGACAATTAGTCCGACAAAATCAATTCATAGCATATACTAAACAATGTATATAGGCCCTAACATGAACATGTCATCCCCCGCCACCAACGCCCATCTTCCCCACACAAGTGGCTCTCTTTGTTCTTTAGAAAAAGAAGACACGGTTTCATATGAATTCCATATATGAATAATAATTGCATGTAGCAACATTAACAACAACGACGAACCCAATCACTTTCGCTTTTGTATGTGTTGTGATACACACAACTCAACCAAAGTTCTTGTTCATATGCATGCATGTCTTCTACTTTTTATTCTCTTTATATTGTGTCTCTTGAATTGATAACAGGTTCACGATGGAATCTATTCGATTAGATTTAAAATTAACGAACTCAAACTTAGTCGATTTAGTCGATTGATTTAGTTAAAACAATGTCATTTAGCATAATTGACTAAAATAACATTGTTTCGGTTGGTTATATAAAAAAGATACCGTTTTTGTCAACTATAATAAAACGATATTGTTTTGATTTCGATTCTAGCTACAAAAAGAAAGATAGATTGACCCCTACCTATTGTCATCACTAATTAGAATTAGATAAACGTATCTTCATAAGTTTCGGTCAAATATGTCAAAACTTAGGTTATTTTGATTCCATCTCGAGTCACAAAACAAAATTTTGACCCGACTCATTGTATCGTTATCCTTAATTAGAATTAGATAAAAACCCTTGTTTTTTTTACCATTGAATGTTGTTTATTAGTATTCTTCATGTTGAAATATGGTCTATTTATATAATAAATTCTTGGGACCTCCATGTGGGAAAGTTAACTTTATTAATAATATCATCAAATGAAATCCTATCTTGATTTAATCATTGGCTATGGTCTCTATGTCCCCTTTGAAAACTCTTATATGAGATGTGTATATGCTTTATGGCTTGAAAGACACAGGAAGTCTACATTGTATGAGATTAATTTTATTTAAGTTTAGCAATAGGTCAGACTGAGCTTAACTCGATTCTACTTGAACTATCGTAATATGATATCATTTTGATGAGAGTCATTTGATTTCACACCCAAATCTTTAATCTTATTCAATACCTCATTTATCTCAATTCAGCTCTAGATAAATGAAAACCTAGTGAAGATTATAAGCATCATTATTGAAATAATTAGTTTTATTTAATTTGATATTTTTGTAATGATAGAATTAGCAATTGCTATTTTTGGATATATATTGAATAAGTCATTAAATATAAAAAATAGTTTTTAAACAACATATTTTAAATAAATTACTTGACGAGTCAACTATTTAGAATTAAGTAACGAGTTTGACGCAATAGATGTTCATAGGCTAGTCGTGTATTCATACTTGATATGATTTTATACGTTATAACTTATTAATAGACATGGCACTTGGGCATGGCCCTGGCTCGACTAGTCCTGATTATGGTTGGATTGACCTGGTCTCAGGCCCAGTTTTTTTTAAAAATCGATCCTTGGGTCAAACTCGGGCTTGAGCTACCCATGTCTAGCTCGACCTAAAGGCCAATACTTAAAACAAAAATGATATCATTTTTTATTTTTAATTTAAAAAATAATAATAACTTAGGCTAGGCTAGTTCAACTCAGGCCCTTTGCCTCATGTTGATCAGGCCTCGAGTAGAGTTGGGCAACCTAGGTCCGACTAAACTCATTGGCATCCCTACTTATTTAAGAGAGAAAGGATTGATGTTTTCATTAAAGATGATAATGGATTGGGTCGGACTGAACTTGTCTCTCAAATAGGCGGTCCAAGTTTAATTACATAATCTGAAAAGATGTCATTTTAATCTTAAATTTTTAAACTTACAAATAAAAGACAACAACGTTTTGAGAAATTATATTGAAATGATATTAGTTTAGAAAGATAGTTTGAGTCGTTTGGATCAATTTGACTCAATTTTGATCTGACTCACGGAACCAAAATATGATCAATCCAAACTTGACTCGTTAATTTCAAACCAAACTAAATGGTAACTGCAGGTTGATTTGACATGTTCAAGAGATCAGTATGGTTAATTCTTGTTGATTACTTAAGACTGTTTAACTACTACTTAAGTCCTTGCACCCTTTTTCTCATAAATCAAGCTTTTAGGTCCATAACTGATAGCTATACTTACATGCACCTTTCAATAAAAGGCCTTTTAAAAATTTTTATGAAAAAATTTAAATTACGGATTACACAATTTTTTGTTATGCACAATATGATTAAGTTTGGTAACAAAAAAATACAAATCCTAATTTCAAAAAAAACAAATCACAATATGACAAAATCCAGTTAGGAACGACAATGAGGCGGGTCAACCGAGGAATCGCCCATGCCTGAGCCTAACTTGAACGATATTGCTGAGGCTTGAGATAGCAGGTCCGATTCGAGCTTGATTAGGCCCAATCTGAGTTGTTTTTAATTAAAAATATAAAAACAATTTAGTTTTACTTATATATGTTGAGCCTTGAGTCAAGGTTAGATTGCCCGCCTGATATAAGAGGTTTTTTTAAAGCCCAAGGCTTAGCCCAAGACACGGTCAACTAGACTTCACCCATTGACCTTAGGCCGGGCTAAGGCCCATACATCATCGCTAATTCGAATTAAACTCGTTTCAAACTGATACCTAACTTGAACTTAATTGAACTTGCCTCAAACTCAATCTGAACCTAAGTAATTTAAACTTGAATTTTTATTCAAAATTCGATCAACTCAACTTTTTTTTCGTTGATTTAGAATCCAATTAATTCAAACTTAAGTTCAATTTTTTAAGATTTGATTAAGTTTTATATCAAGTTCAAGCTTTATAGGAAACATGTCCAACCTCACTTATCACTATTACTGAACTTTAGTTTATATTATTGAAATAGTTATATGCATATAGAAATAATTAAGAGACCATTAGTAGATATGATATATTCAACTGGATTTGATTTGATTCAAAGTTAATAAATCTAGTTTCAAATTGGTAGGATTTTATGTCGATTTGAGTTTAAGAGTACTAACTCAACTCAAACAATTTGAATCGAATCAAGTAAAAGATCAATAAATTAATAACCCAATTACAAAAATAACGTTGTTTTATTAAATTATACTATAACTCATTATGTTAATTTCGATCTTATCAAACTTTGGGTTGCCTGAGCTAGGGATAATAATGGATTGGACCAGAGGTAGCCGGGCTCGAGCCTGATCCTGACTCGGTCGAGTCCAAATTTTTTTTAAATAAAATAAAAATGATGTCATTTTTCTTATATTTGTCTAAATTGGACAGCGGGAACTCGAAGTTGATCTAAGGTCTGACTCAGAGCCAAGTCAACCCAAGTCTAATCCATTGATTTTGGGTCATGATGGGTAGGGACAACATATGCTCGACCCAATTACCATACTTGTTTGATCTTGCCCGGTATGACAAACCTTTTACCATCTCTAGTTATTAGAGCTAGTTAGTGGTAGAAGATTTAGGCCTCGTTTAGTAAACAGCTGATCATCTGATTTTTAGTGATTTCAAAACTTATAGCTGATTGACCATATAAAACAATTAATAAAAATGTTCAGTAATTGATTAATTGAGTTGGTAGATTTAACTCAATTAGCTGAAAATGAAAAACCTAAGTATAGAAGCGTTTTGCTCATCTGGTTGAAAATGTAATATGCAAAAGTCAATTATACCCTCTATTTTGCTTTTGAAAACATAACTGTCACACTCGTGACAAGAATTGTCATGGATGTGACGTAAGGGTCACAAGCGTGACGCTTATGTCACACATGTGAATCTTTTTTATTTTTATTTTTTATCATTTTAAATGTAATTATGCTACTATTAGTTTAATAAAAAATAATTTTAATTTTAATTATACTACTTAATTTGGTTTTACATTTGTGTCACATACATGACAAATATAAAATTAGAGTTATAATTTATAAATTAATTAAATAATTTTAATAAATTAATCAAAATTTAAAGTTTAAAAATTGATTAATTTGTTAAAATTGTTTAATTAATTTATAAAATATAAAAATATTAAATAAAAATAAAGTTTGATTAATTTTTATATTATTATTATTATATTAGCCCACAAGCCATATTAATGCAATATTAAACATCTTGTATATTTATGAAAGTTTTTTTTACAGAGAATGATTGTATAGTGCAAATAAATTATACAATATATTACATATGTGGAATCATATATTTTGATTTCAACTTATTTTAGTTTTTCAAATTTTGATTTTTAACAAAGATATATTACTTTGGAATTATTTATCAATGAAAATATTTGTTTTTCTTTAGAATAAATTATTTTTAGTAACACATACTTTCTTAAATACTACTATTTAACTAATTTTCAACATCAACTTATATGATAAAATAGGGTTGAAAATAAATACGTTTAATAAAGCTTCAATTAATACGATAATATAATATATTAACTTTCATAATACATAAAACAATATAAGAATTTGTTATAGAATATAATTCTAAATCAAAAGACATTAATTTTTTAAGACTTATCTCACTTGCAATTTTTTTAATTTAATAAATTAAACTATATCTTAAAGATTGGAGATAAGGTAAGAAATTTAATGATTAAAAACTGATTACTTTACTAAAATTGTTTAATTAATTTATAAATTATATAAAATATTAAATTAAATTTAAAAATTGATCAATTTATTATTATTATATGTTCTATGTTTTTTATTATATTTATAAACTTAGTTTTTTTGTAAAGATAAATATCTAAAGTCTATATTTTTATGAAAATATTTAAAGAAATACTAAGATATAATACTCACGTCCTTATAATTTTTTTTTAAAAATCATGCTCTTATAAGCCATTTTATACATAAACAATTAATACTAACCATCTGATTTTACTAAAGATATTTAATAAACAAATGATGTTATTCACTGGACAAATTAGCTAATATAATAAGTTATCAGTTAATTGTTGATAAAATCAATTAACACTTAATGCAATCAGTTGATTGCCAAATATAACTTTTATCAAACACAAACATACAGATTATGTTACCAAAAACAGTGTATTTTATAAATGAAGAGATATTTCTTTTAAGTTAAGATTAACTAAAGGAATGGTTATGAGCTCACATAATAAATAGGTTAATGATGAATATTGCGTAAGTAATCAAAATATTGGATCATACACAAATCGAATGAATCGAGTTTAAATGTGTTTTAGACTATTTTCTTCTTGTCGTGTCCGTTAAGGGTGATTAACAGATAGTAACAACTAAGTAAAAAGTTAAACTTTAAACATTTAAGCTTTATTTAACAATCAACTTATTGTATTACTGATAGCTGATTTTATTAAGAATTAGTTACTGATTGACCATCGGTTGACAATTGGACGCAAGTGAAGAGGATTGGGACTTCTCGTCATATAGCCTTGTTCTTTGTTAATCTTTAATCTTCTAGACTATTGCTTCATGCGTACTCCAATGTTGATTAGGTGCCTCTCCCGAGGTTCATAAGTCTGCTACAGGATTTACCATTTTGTTGAACCTAATTTAATTTCCTAGGCCTCAACAAAGCAACGAGCAATTTTCCGATCTTCTACCGAGGCTAGATATTAACATGTGAACTTGATTTTTCACCTACTACACACCTCCTACGCTTTGGTATGATAATTTGAGAGCAGTATCTTATTGCTAATCACATGTTTCACTCTCGGTCCAAGCATGTCAATATAGAGTTTCAATTTGTTTGGATTAGTTGACAAAGGCAATGATATAAAAATCAGACCAAACCGACCGTAAATTAAACTGATTTTTGTTTTGATTTTTACTTTTAACTGTTGGGAATTAAATCGGCCAGTTAAATAATAAACCAGCCGGTTTTTTTTTGAACCATTAATCGGATGCATATTCTTCTCTTACACCCAAACAACATATTAGTATAGAAAGATAGATTTTTATGCGATTGACGCTTGAGAAATCAACTGATCGTAGTGAAAATTGATTTGGAACTAAGTTTGAGCATATGGGTAACTGAGTTTACAAAAACTAGAAATAGGTTGAGAGATTTCTTGAAGCACCAAACGCAATCTTCACTCTAATAATTATAAAAGAAGGAGAACTGAGTAAGAATAACAACCACAACGACTCGACTTTTATCACCATCTTCACACAACACTACTTCTAAAAAAAAGAAGATTGATGTGAACTAAATGTCAGAACAAAAAGAAAGAAGAATAACTAAATCTCAGAGCGAAAAGAAAGAAAACCCAAAATCTAAATTATCTTCAAAGAAACGAGAGGTATAGTTGGTAAAAGCAAAGAGATTCCTTGGCAGGTTTGATAGGTTTAAGGTTAGCGAAGGCTAGGGTTTGGCTATGGGAGAGGAAAAATAAAAGTTCAGAGATGCTTCACATTACGTCTATCAGCAATAGTTACAAGTTACAAGTTACAAGTTACAAGTTAGTTTTTCGTATTTTTATACCTTTTTTTTATGCTGTTTTTCTTTTTCTTTTTACATCTACTTATGTTCTCTTCAGGAAATTTTTTATTTTTAATTAAAAGATAAATTTTCTCAAATTTTAGTTACAAAATATTGTAAAAATTCAATTACACACCATACAAATATTAATAGACTAATAAAATATAACTAAAATGATAATTTAATTTAAATCTTAAATTTGACTTAATTAATTTAATATAATTTATTACTAACTTAAAATAATTGTAATAAATTATTAATTTGTATCAAATTTAATTAGTTAAAAATAAATTTAAAAATTGAGTTAGATCATCATGTAAGTGACATTTGATTAGTTTATATATAATATTTATGTCACATATGTTTTAACACTATATTTTTAATCGAAATCTAAAAAAAGGGATTGTTCTAAAAAATAAAAACTATTTGAGTGAAGTAAAAAAAGTTAATATAAATACAAGTCTTTAAATAGAATGAGAGAATTTGAAACTTTTGAGAATAACGAGACATAACCTCTTTTATAAATAAATTTTTTTATTATTTTAAATTTTAAATTTATAAGTTAATTAATTCGTATTATAAATTAATTAATTTTTATAAACTAAAATAAATCAACTAATTTTTATTTACAGTGTTATTTTTTAATTAAACTTTAAATTTTTATAAATAAGAACAATCTTCTTTAATCATATTTTCAAAATTTTAATTTTCTTCAATTTTAAACATATTTTATGATAGCTTGATATCAATCAAATATTTTAACTTTAAATTTTTTGATTTACCGATTTAACTTTCTCATGGCCTAGCAATAATCATGATTGTAAAATGAATCTAGCATATTATTCTTGATGGATACAAGCCAGTCCTTTATCATGCCGAGTGTATCCTTCAAAGTAACTCAAAAAAATCAACACGTCTAGAAACTGTTATTGGCAATTAATGTGAGACCACGGCCCCGATCGTTTTACGTTGGCAAATGGCAGCTGAACCTTCTCAGCACAAGAAAGCTTCTTGCGGAGAAAACAAGGCGTAGAGTTTGTGAAGTTGTAAGCTAGTTACATAAATAAATGGGTCTAAATCCTACTGATTCAAGGAATACAAGAACTTCTTATGCAATGTCTCAGCCCACTGCGTTTGGAGTTTTCTATTTAATTCAACTTTTATCACCATCTTCTCACAACACTCTATCTCTAAAAAATGAAGATTGATGTTAACTAAATGTCAGAATAAAAAGAAAGAAGAATAACTAAATTTTGAAATAAAAAGAAAGAAAAACCCAAAATCCAAATAATCTTCAAAAAAATGAGATGTATAGTTGGCGAAGGCAAAGAGTTTCTTGACAGGATTGATAGGTTCAGGGTTAAAGTGGAGGCTAGGGTTTGGTTGCGGCAGAGGAAAAATAAAAGTTCAGAGATGGTTGTAAATGGTTGTGATAAAATGGTTAACATGGACAGTAGTGTTGCTGGAATTATGCCCATGACTCAATCGTTATGTAATAGATTGAACAATTTAGTTTTATAATTATTAACTTTGTTTAATAACATGACAAATATTTTTTATCATATTATGTTTATTATTTTTATTCTAATAAGATAAGTCCTTGATTAAATTTATACACTTGCCATCATAATAGAGATTATGATAATGAGAGTCAAGTCTTTAGGATTTAATCTAAAAATGTTCTTGATCAGAGGATCATCAAGTAAGGACTTTAATGATCCAGTTAGATCAACATATATGTAATAGTATCTATTGGATAGATATTAGTATATCTCATTTACTAATTTACATATATAGATGATGTATATGAAGATATGATAATTAAACTGACCAAATTGAGAATTTCCAATGGTTATTATTACCTATGAACTGTCAAGTGAGATATTTTCATAAAGATTTAAATGTATATTTTTCCTTTGACTTGAGATCATTATAGTAATCAATAGGTCAATTATTATATTTTGATGTCGGACACCTAGTGTATAAAAGTACTAGTTGAATAATCATTGGATATAATTAAGTACTTATCTGATTAGTAGTGAGTCAAGATGAGATCAATCGACTCTAGGTAATGAGTTTGAACTCTATGTTGTCATTGATCTTAATGATTGTTTCAAGACCTTAGCTAGGGCGATTGAATGAGTGAGAACAAGAAATTTTCTAAGTCATTCACCAATCATTAATGATCGACATATAACATAGTTGGTTATCTAATAAAGTTTGACAATTAAACTATACCTTAGGATAATCCGAAGTTGTAATGATGAAAGGTTATTATACATTATCCTTAACTAGGTTTTGTCTTTGTAAGGTTATTACTTCACACTATCCGGTCGTTGAGGAGTATTGCTAGACGCCAACCTTGATTAGTAATTAATTAGATTAATTACTACCGGCTTAATGATGAACCTATGTGGTCACACACTTATGAGTGTAATATTTCTCGTTTATGATTATTTAATTTATTATAAGATAATTTATTAAATAATCTATATGGCATATTATTATATTTTTTGCTAGCACAGAAAATATAATTAATATTGGTAATTCTCTTGTACAAAATAAATGAATAAAATAAAATAGTTTTATTTTATTTTATTTTATAAATAATAATAAAATAAAATAATTATTTATTAATTTAAAAAAATGTCGTCAGGTGATTTATTGTTTTGGTTTTATCGTTAACCAAAACAATAAACGTTATAAAGGTTATAAAAGGAGGCGTCGTTTATGAATGAAGATGAAGCATTGTGATGTTTCATTTATGACTGGCATGCATGAAAGTAATGGTTATGTAATCGGTGGATTTATGCAGTACGTACGTGTGTGAGTGAAGAGAAAAAACACTTGTGTTTAATAGTTGTCGGCATGAAAAACGTACAGGAGACAAAACACAAAGATATACTTATAAAGACTTCGTGCATTCAAAATTCTGTCACTTTTTAGATATTTATTTTTGCTTATTTTAATTATGTATATAATTATTCAATACAATAAATAAATATATAATTGCAATATTTATTTCCGCTGCTTATTATCATCTTTCAAGCGCTCGGCTATAGAGAAGAAAAAGAGAGGACAGAGGTGTTGGCAAATGCTTTTTATAAAAATATTTTTATATCTTTCTTATAAAAATATCTAAAAATTAAGAGGACATGTGAGGATAGAAATTAAGAGGACATAGCTTCACGTTACGTCTATAAGCAATAGTTACGAGTTACAAGTTAGTTTTTCGTATTTTTATATCTTTCTTATGTTGTTTTTCTTTTCTTTTTTACATTTACTTATGTTCTCTTTAGGAAATTTTTTATTTTTAATTAAAAAAATAAAATTTCAAATTTTATTTACAAAATATTGAAAAAATTCAATTACACACCATAAGACTATTAATAGACTAAAATGATAATTTAATTTATTTTTAAATTTTACTTAATTAATTAAAAAATTCAATTACACATCATAAGAATATTAATAGACTAAAATATGACTAAAATGATAATTTAATTTGATTTTTAAAATGTACTTAATTAATTTAATATAATTTAAAATAATTGTAATAAATTATTAATTTTATCATATTTAATTAGTTCGATATAAATTTTAAAATTGAGTTAGATCATCGTGAAAGTAACATTTGATTAGTTTATATATAATATTTATATCACATATATTTCATCATTATATTTTTAAGTGAAATCTAAAAAAAGGGATTGTTCTAAAAAATAAAAATTATTTAAGTGAAGTAGAAAAAATTGATGTAAATACAAGTCTTTAAATAAAATCTGAGAATTTGAAACTTTTGAGAGTAATAAGACATAACCTTTTTTATAAATAAAATTTTTATTTTTATTATTTTTCAATTTTATATTTATTAGTTAATTAATCCATATTGTAAATTAATTAATTTTATAAATTAAATTAAATGAATTATTTTTTATTTACAGTGTTATTTTTCAATTAAAATTTTAAATTTGTTGGTGATATGAATAATCTTCTTCATTCATATTTTGAAATTTTTAATTTTATTTAATTTTAAACATATTTTATGATAGTCTAATATCAGTCGAATTTTTTAAACTTTAAATTTCTAAATTTACCGGTATAACTTCTAGACATATTCTTATTACCTAGCCATATTCATGATTGTAAAATGAATCATGAATATTCGTAAGAAAGCTTCTTGCGGAGAAAACAAGGCGTAGAGTTTGTGAAGTTGTAATCTAGTTACATAAATAAATGGGTCTAACTCTTTCTGATTCAAGGAATACAAGTAACTTCTTATGCGTTTGGAGTTTTCTATTTAATTTCGTTGGTGACGAAAATTGTTGAATCCCTGTAAGCTACGGAGTCAGCCAGCTGTCAGGGTTAATTGGGCATTTAAGTTCAGTAACTTTTTAAATATACTAAATAAATAAAATGAATTCTATGAAAGTTTTTTTTAATATTAAAAGCGAATGACATATAGGAAACTAACAATTTAGCTAAAACTACGGCCAACATGGGACACAAAGAAAGGATCTAATTATAGCACTTGTTTGCCAGTTGGCGTACATTGGTTTCGTGATGTTATTTAGGGGATGTCTTCGTTTTTGTTTGCCGATGTTGTTGGAGTTACTTTACCCCGTGTCACTGTTTTGTAATTTTCTTTTCTGGGCTTGCGCCCAGTTTATACAACCAAAAAAAAAGTACAATGTTGAGAGAGCGACCAAGGATCTAAAGTACAATAACTAAAGTAACCATTTTTATACTCCAAACCATGTGCTCAACCTTGATCAGTCATTTTCCTTCCTTCTGTAAGAAAATATTTTTATACAATTAAAAATACAACTAAAATTAGTTGAAAGGGCATAAATCAACACCTTCTGGGGTTTTAAACGGTGAACATAGCATAATTAAGTCCTAACATAACAAGTTAAATTGCAGCTTAATCACTCTCGTGTTTTATATGCCCGAAATAAGCCAAACTTTCAATGTGCCTTTGATATGTTTTTACGTAACCTTTTCGGTCATCCATGGATCGACAAACCAATATTAATTCCCAGCCGTGGCTCGAACGACGATCATCAACTAAGACATATAAAGAAGAGTGGCTCCATCCAATCCAGCAAATAATTCTGAACTCTTGTGAGATTGTTATCTAACAGAGGCACATTGAATTTGGAGTATGCACTTGGTCTTTAACAGAGACTCACCTCCATAGATATTACCTGGATACTTTTGAGTTGTACGGGGAAGAAGAAAATGAAAACGACAGTGGGCAACCATACTCTCTGGAGCCGTGCCTATTTAATAGTCGCGACCTAATTTGATCTTAACTTGTTTTTGTTAAACAACTTAACAAAGTATGAGATAGCTATATACAAGGAATAAATTGTCATATCATTGATAAATTAGATACAGTAGTTATGGACTTAGACACTACCACTAAATTATAATTCTATAATTCTTACTTCCCTTAAATTTATCCAATAAGAATTAAGAAAAATTAAAGATGGTAATAAACTTTTAACTTTAATAATAATAATAATAATAATAATAATAATAATAATAATAATAATAATTTTATGTTTAATCCGTTAATAGGCACTTAAACCATACTGGTTGTTTGAATTAATCCATTGGTTAGTGCTTTATTAAAAATATACTTAAATCACGTTCATTTGCTAGTTAAGTGCTTTATCTAATATATATTATAATTAATTAAATATATAATATTAAATTAAGTTATTCGTCAATCTTATTAAAATATATTTAACCAAATCTTTTATATAGATTATAATATAAATAAAACTAATATAAAAAATAAATATTAAATTATATAAAAAAGTCAAATAATATTATATAAATTTTAAAATAAATGTGAAGATGTGTTTGTGAATATTGTGAGAATTATGTGTAAAATATAATAATAAAAGAGACTAAAAACTAAGCTCATTAATTGATCTTAAAAATTTATCTGAAATTGAACCAAAGAGGCCCTTAGTCATTTAAGCTAACCCCTTTCATAACTTCCTTTGCTTATAAACAAAGATTCACTAATTAACTCCCAACCGTTTGTGAGTGTGCTCAAAATCCTGCCGTTGTTTTGAAAGCTTTATTTAAAATTGAAGGCTGTGATACTATTTTTGTCATTGATAATTGGCTATGTTATATACGAACATATATTATCACTGATAATTGGCTATAACATATACGAATTGGACACTTAAATTTTAAAAGCATAAAATTTCTTGCAAACAAATAATACCCGACAATAATATTGGAAGCTTCAATATGAAGTTATCTAAAAGAGCTCATTTATAATTTTGTATGGTTGTTTGAGTATCAAGTTCATTCTTAGTGATTATATTGTGCATTATAATACATGCTGACATAATATTATGTAATATAAAACTTTTTTTTCAAAAAATGTGTCTGTCCCTTGATAATTTCAAAAACATACGTGAGATTTTTAAAATGAACAAATGAAAATTTATGCAAAAATAGCTCAAAAAGGAGAACCTTAAGGAGAAATTGACTCATTTAGTGATTTTAGCCGATATTTTGATTTTAGAGGAACTAAAGATAACCTTCCAAACTATTAATTATTTATGTTAAATTACTATTTTCAAGCATTTTAGTTGTAATTTTTAATTTGATTGTTGTAATTTTAATTTGATTGTAATATCAAGTCCGATTGTAATTGTAATTTATTTTACTTTGGTTATAATTTTGAATATTTTCGTTGAGCTTTAATATTTTAAATCAATATTGTGGTTTAAATTTATGTACCTTTATTTCAAATTTACTTTTAATTCTTAACATATTTTATTAATAAATTTATGTCACTTATAAATAAAAATTAAAAATAAATATAATATTTTATTCAATATTAGTGTTATTTTATATGTCTCAAAATCTTTGTAATGATATATTTTATGTAAACTAATATATATTTAAAATTTAATTATTTAATAAATTATATAAATAAATCAAATTGTAATAAAGATATAAAAACAATATGTTAAAAGTTTTACTTTTAAAATATAAAATAAATATGTAAAAAAGAAACGAATAAAAGTTTCTTTAAACTTTTAGGAAATGTCTTAAAAGAAATACGTTAAAAAAGTAATGGATAAACATGTCTTTGTACTTTTAACTCAAAACTATTTGTTGGTGTATTAGATTGAAATCCACTTGGGCGGTGGAGAAAGTGCCTCCAAGCTGTCAACTCTTTGTGCTGCCTTGTGCCTTCACTTAGTATACATATGCATGCAACTCTCTTCAATCCCTCCGCCACTTCACTTGTTCACCACAAATTGCTTTAACACTCTAAAAATCCTCCACTCGCTAGCTGAAGTTTCTTTCCAATTTGTTCACCACAAATTGCTTTTAACACTCTAAAAATCCTCCACTCGCTAGCTGAAGTTTCTTTCTTTCGGTTTCTGTGTGATAATTAACTGTCTGTTAGTGAGAACTAAAATGAGACTGTTGTCTGAGAGCTATGTGCAATACTCACGGCCAAGTTTCCTCGTACTTCGCAGGATGGGAGGAATATGAGAAGAACCCATACGATGAGGTTAAGAATCCAACAGGCATCATCCAGATGGGACTTGCAAAGTGTCGTGGAAAAATCTAAAAGTAAACCAATGAGAAGTAAATTGTGATTTAATGATTTTAGTGAGGCATAAACCTAAGTATAAATTATACTTAGATGAGTTTTGTTATGAGATTGATTTTGATGATGTACATACAGAAAATGTTGAAAGACACAATGTAGACATTCGAATTTTATGAAATAAAACGAGGAAAAAATTGATTTTTAAATTATTATTGTTTTTTCTATTGATGCTTTATAAGTGAATATTAATATGATGCCATGTGAAGTGAATGTAGTGAGTGAACGTAGCGTACCCTTATTCTAGATTATGTGCCGGAATGACCTCCAGACGTCCTAGTGTATACCCTGCGGTAAGGGGACGCTACAAAAAATAGTCAGCACTTACTCTTTATGAACATGCAGTGAACTTAGTGCTTATAATTCCATCTCAACTACTTTAATAAGATTCTTTTTTATATTCTATTAGATTATTCCCTACCATTGTAATCATTAGTAAACTCTCCTCGTGAGAGTTAGCGGCAAGCTAAGACCTTTTGTAATTTTTTGATTTAGTTTTATCTATTGATAATCTATCTTTGAATTAAAAAAAGGATTTGCACACAAATCCTTTCAATTATGTTGGACCTATTCATACAAAGGAGTTCTCAATATCAATGAATAAAATCACACATGAATTAATATGCTAGCAATATTTATTCAAGAATAACTAAGAACACATAATTGAATCTCAATAAAACTAAATAATGAATTAAAATAAAATAAAATAACATCAAGGTCTATTTTGAGGTTCATTTAATCTAACTGCCAACAAAGGTTTAGTTCCTAATCATATAAGACATAACATCAAAACTAAAGGAAAACTAGAAAAAGAAACATGATTAGACTGATGAAAATTTTGATTGTGTTTTCTTGCTTGTGTTTTTGTTCTTTCTGTCTTCCTAGGTAGTCAATATGTGATTTTTAAGCCCCCTAATTTTCCTCTTAATTTTTCCTTTTATGATTAAAAAAATAAGGTTTTAGGTAGTACAAAGGCATTAACACGGTGGTGTCAATTAAAAATCATAAAACTCTCAAATCTGGAATAAACATAAGCTTAAAATTTAAACACGGACATCAATATTTGCATGTTGATCTCCATCATGGGCATGTTGAATGACCATGTAAGTCACTAAGATCGTGTCAAGCTTAAGATAGTGTATGTGAGTTCACACGAGCGTGGACATAGGTGTGTAACCATCAACATGGCCATGCTGATGCCTGGGTTGATTTCCAACTTCTTTATAACTTATTTACAACAACTCCAAATCACCTCAAACTTGTCCTAATTCATTCCTTTTGCTCCAAAATAAGTGAATTACAACATAAAATCATAACAGGAAAAAATTAAGTACCAATAAAAGTAAAAAACTTGTTAAGTTGTCATTTTGTGCTTATTTTGTATATATTTCTCTTTAATGTGTTGAAATTATTATTCAAAATCAATGGAATTGCTTCTTAATTGTTTTTAGATGATTTTCAACACTTAAGAGATAAAATTGAATCAAAAAGATGCAAGGGAAGCAAGGATAATTCGAAATTCAGTGACTAAGCGTGGGCATATGCAAGGACAAAAACTATCTGCAAGATTTGTTTTTAAATGTAGATCTGATTGACTTAAGATTTTTATAATTTTAAGAATCAGATTGCATCCTTATTGATGGGGATTAACCACCTGAATATGGGGGATGCTAATCTGCAAAAGATTATAGAAAAAAGGTGGAGATCGAAGGAGATAAATGAGGATTTGTGTTACTGTTCATAGCAGCACAACATAGGGATAGTTTTTACATTTTTTTGCAATTTTTCTTCTTATTAGTCGACAGCCATAGTAGGTTTTTATATTCTACAATATTTTTTTTTAGGAAATTTCGGATATTCTAAGAAAGACTAGGGATAGAGACTTTACATTTGGCTCTTTCTTTGTTGATTTTCACTTTTGTTATGAGTAGCTAAATCCCTTTTTTTGATTGAAGGAAACCATGTTATCATCTATTATGTATGAGAAGTTTCAATAAAGTTTGTTTTGTTGATGATGTTAATCCTTTCTTACATGATAAAATTCAGGATCTTGGAATCTAATAAATTTTCACAATAACATATGCGTACCTTGATCCATCGTATATCTGAAACTCGATAATCTTCTGTAATCTTCTCAAGATATCCTTTAGATTTTGTTTTCTCTCTCTTTGCCTTTGTTTTGTAACTTTCCGTATGTTTTGATGGAGAGACATACGGAAAACTTTATAGGTAGAGAGTGAGGTAGTTATTTGTTTAAAATTCAAACAACACCTCCTTTTATTATCATTATCTTTACATTCCATCAATGTAAATACATCATAGTATTTATTTTAATTAAACCTAATATCTCTTATTCAAATAACTAATGGGATTTAATATACTTATATGATTAAACCAAAATACATGGGCCACATATAATGAAATTATCTAACAGATGAATATTGAGTATCTTCCAAATTACTTTTATGATTGAATTGGTTTATTTCTAGGATGCCCAACTAGGAATTGATTTGTTTAATAGCCAGATTAGTTAAATGTGACATTCAATTTTGCTAATCACAAGTGGCAATTAAGATTACCATCTTGATGTTAGGGTTGGAAATTCTAAGAAGGAACTCATCATGATTAAATGCATGTCATACCTATGTTGTCTTATTCATTGGTTTCTTAGTTCTTAAAGCTATTACTCAATTGAACTTATGATTGTATCTAAGTTGTTGATTAATAAGAATGCTTAGAATACATGTTTCTATTCATTTAAACTTAAGAGAAGACATCACTTAATGAATATTTGTTGATGAATTGAATTTTATATCAAGGATCCATATTAGTGTGATACCGTTGACACTAAGGTTTGTTTACTAAATTTTCATATCTGAATATTTTCGTTTATTTGTTTTAGTTTTAAACTCATATAACCTTTGCCGTTAAAAATTTCTAGTAGGAACGATCCTTACTTTCTACTACTACATTACTTTATATTGTAGGAAGTTGGTTTCTTTTTAAACTAAATTAAAATATAATTTAACCTTATAAACATGGAAAATATAAACTTATCATAATTCAAAATTTTTCTTACAAAAATACAAATCAACTTTAAAAATTGTCCCCTGTCTTCTCAATGTTTAACCTCTTACATTAATCATCAATGATTGAAATCACGACCTCAAATATTCTTTCAAGCTTCTTGTACATTTTCATTCTACATCTTACCTTCTTCAAATTCTTGTTATACACTTTATATGTTATCAAATGTCTTTAGTCCATAAAAAATAAATGCAAGACAATTAAAAAGTGAAATAAATACATCGATAACGCTTATAAAGTATGGTTTAACGTGATTTTAATTTTAATTTTTTTGATATTTCATGTAAAACTTTCATGTCTACACATATCTGAGCAAAATGGATGTGTTGAACAAAAGCATCTACATATTGTCAAATTTTTTTTGTCCATGATGCAAAATGCTTTTGTGCTATCTAGATGTTGGAATTTTACTTTTGATGCTACAGATTACATTATTAATAGACTTCCTACATCTTGCATAATAAATCTTCTTTTGAATTTACATTTAATGAGAAGTTTGATTATTCTTTTTTTGAAAGTTTGTTATTGCTTGTGCTATTCTTGGCTTAGGCCTTACAATAAGGATAAATTGGAACCACACTTGGTTAAGTGTGTCTTTTTAGGATATACTAATTGCACAAAGGCCATAAACATTTTGACATTGTTACTTATAAAGTATGCATTTCTCGTCATGTATTATTTAATGAGAATCTTATTCCATTTGTAGATTCCAACGGTCATCAACAAAAATCAATATTGCTAGTAACTAGGCAATTGGAATCAATAGCAACAACTCCTTTATTTGTAACCACTGTACCAACTTATGTACCACAAACCTTTCACTCACGATTAGTTAACCAACCTTCCCCACCATCTCGACGACCTACTTCATTAGCTTCTAAACGAACAAACCCAATCCTACATGATAATGTGTTCAGCTCCCCTCTCACTACAAATTCAATGGCTTCTCTAATAAGCTCCCATAATAAGAAAATTGAAAACTTATAATTCGTCAAGAGCTACTTGAAATTTCCTTGATTACTGATCTTTCAACCTATAATTCACAATTAAAACAAACTAGTTCAAATCATCCAATGCTCACATGGACAAATTCCTTACTCCCATCGAGACAATTTTAAGCTCAGGTTATTGAACCTACAAGCTATTCCCATTCTATCAAGGATCCAAACTGGGTAGCCACAATAACTGAGGAGTTAATGCGCTTATATCCAACAAATCATGGGATTTAGTACCAACTTCTCAAGCGATAAATCTTCTTGGGTACAAGTGGGTGTATCGTATCAAACAAAATCTTAACATAACAATTTTTTTATTACAAAGAGAAATTACACAATTAGCTTAAAGCTCGTGAGTACAAAACTCCTTGCGCATCTCTGCGGAGTTAACATGGTTGGTTGCTAATAGATTTCATCAACCACCAATAATTGACTATAATTCTACCTTTAATCTTGTTATTTGTCCTGCCATAATTAGACTTATTTTAAGCATTGATGTTACTAAAAATTGGTGTATTAGACAACTTGATGTTTTAAATCCTTTTTTTACATGTTCCCTTCGTGAACAGGTTTATTGTATATGTTTACTATGCAAATCTCTCTATAGTCTTAAGCAAGCTCTGCAGAGTCGGTTCCACTACTTAAAATAAGCATTGCTTTAATTCGATTTAAAAACTTCTAATACTGATCCTTTTCTTTTTATTTTTACTAATGGTAAATCTCATATTTTTTGTTTTGTATATGTAGATGACATCGATTTAAGTTGTAGTTCTGATAAATTAGTGATGGGAGTTATTCACACACTCAATCCCATTTTGCAGTCAAAGACCTTAACACACTGCATTATTTTCTTGTCATTGAAGCCACAGTGACTAAAAATGACTTACTACTCTCACAACAGTAAATCAATTATACGTTCTATATTTTTTAATTAGATTTATAAACTTAGTTTTTTTTGTAAAGATAAATATTTAAAATCTAAATTCTTATGAAAATATTCAAAGAAATACTAAAATATAATCCTCTTATAAATCATTTTATACATAAATAGTTAATATTAATCATTTAATTTTACAAAACATATTTAATAACAGATGATGTTATTTGCTAGACAAATCAACTGATATAATCAGCTATCAGCTAACTGTTGATAAAATCAGCTAACAGCTAATGCAATCAACTTATTGTCAAACATTACTTTTATAAAACATAAACATACAGATTCTGTCACCGAAAACAAAGCATTTTATAAATGAAGAGATATTTCTTTTTAGTTAAGATTAACTAATTAGAATATTGGGTCAGACACAAACCGAATGAATCGAGTTTAAATGTGCTTTAGGCTAGTTTCTTCTTGTCATCCCCTGCTAAGGATGATTAACAAATAGTAGCAATTAAGTAAAAGGATAAAATTTAAACGTTTAGGTCCTGTTTGACAATCAATTGATTGCATTAGCCAATAGTTGATTTTATTGCATTAGCTGATAGCTGATAGCTGATAGTTAATTTTGCTAACATTTAGCTGATAATTGATTATATCAGCTGATTTAACCGATAAATAATATCAACTATTTATTAAAAATGTTTGGTAAAATTAGTTGTTTAGTAACTGTTTATGACTTATAAAAGCATGACTTTAAAAAAATTATAAGCACATGAGTATTATATCTTAGTATTTTTTTTGAATATTTTCATAAGAATTTAGATTTTAGATATTTAGCTTTACAAAAAAAAACTAAGTTTATAAATCTAATAAAAACATAGAACATATAATAATAAAAATTGACCAATTTTAAAATTAAATTTAATATTTTTCTATAATTTATAAATTAATTAAACAATTTTAGTAAAACTAATCAATTAAAATAAGTTGTTGAAATAAAAATAAATTATTCCACGTACATAATATATTGTATAATTTATTAGCAATTCACAAGTATTCTCTAAAAAAACTTTATCATAAATATACAAGATGTTTAATATTGCATTAACATGCGAGTTAATATAATAATAATCAAATTAATCAATTTTTAATTTAATTTAATATTTTTCTATAATTTATAAATTAATTAAACAATTTTAATCAATTTTAAATTTTTATCTTGAAAATTTTGTTTAAAAATTAAAATTAAAATAATAAAAATAAAAATAATAAAAATTAAAAATTAAAAATTAAAAATATGTGTTACATGACATCCTATGACAAATACAAACCAAAATGAATGTCACAGGTGACAATGTAAATAATTATTTTGTTTTTATATTTTTTATTGTTTTAATTTTAATTTTTAATAAAACTAATTGTATCTTAATTAAAATTAAAATTTAATTTAATTTTTTATTAAACTAATAATAGCATAATTAAAATTAAAATAATAAAAAATAAAAAGACTCGCAAACATGATTTAAGTGTCACATCTATGACGTGTCACGTGTGTAACATTTATAAACATGATAAAATTAGAAGGAATAAGATTAGATAGAACATCTCGTCTTATATCTTATTATTACTTGGCCTGAACATTGCCTTTTTGCAGCCAATCTCACGTCTCAATATAGTCATCAACCATCGGTTGACAATTGGACGCAAGTGTAGAGGATTGGGACTTCTCGTGATAGCCTTTTTCTTTGTTAATCTTTAATCTTCTAGACTATTGCTTCATGCGTACTCCAGTGTTGATTAGGTGGCTGTCCTGAGGATCATAAGTCTGCTACAGGTTTTGCCATTTTGTTGAACCTAATTTAATTTCCTAGGCATCAAGAAAGCAACGAGCAATTTTCTGATCTTCTACCGAGGTTAGACATCAACACGTGCACTTGATTTTTCACCTACTACACACTCCTTCGCTTTGGTATGATAAGTTGGGAGCAGTATCTTATTGCTAATCTCATGTTTCACTCTCGATCCAAGCATCTCAATATAGAGTTTCATTTTGTTTGGATTAATTGACAAAGGCAATGATATAAAAACCAGACCAAATCGACAAACTAGACTGATTTTCGATTCGGCTTCTATTTTTAACCGTTGGGAATTAAATTGGTCAGTTAAATAATAAACTGGTCAGTCTTCTCTGAACTATTAATTGGATGCATCTTCTTCTCTCACACCCAAACAACAGATCAGTATAGAAAGATTTTTGTGCGATTGACACTTGAGAAATTAACCGATCGTATAGTAAAAATTAATTTGAAATTAAGATTGAGCAAATAAATAGTTGAGTTTGGCTCCAAAAGCTGTAAGAAAAACTCAAAATAGGATGAGAGATTTTTTGAAACAACAAATGCAATATTATTATATTTTTTGCTAGCAAAGAAAATATAATTAATATTGGTAATTCTCTTGTATAAAATAAATGAATAAAATAAAATAGTTTTATTTTATTTCATTTTATAAATAATAATAAAATAAAATAATTATTTATTAATTTAAAAAATGACGTCAGGTTGTTTAGTGTTTTGGTTTTATCGTTAACCAAAACAATAAAAGTTGTAAAGGTTATAAAAGGAGGCGTCGTTTATGAATGAAGCATTTTGATGTTTCATTTATGACTAGCATGCATGAAAGTAATGGTTATGTAAGTGGTGGTTTATGCAGTACGTGTGTGAGTAAAGAGAAAAACTTGTACGGATGGGGCAGTTTCACCGGATGCAGTTCAGGCGTCAGCTAAAGGGTTAATTCGGGATCAATGTGGGAAATGGTGTGGGGATTTCCAACAGCGGTTCGATCGCTATTCCCCCCCACAGCAGAACTCTGTGGGGTCCATTCTGGACTCCTGTTGGCTTGGGGCCGGGATTTCCGCCGCCTTATTCTTAAAGTCGATTCGCTAGAAATTATTAACATACTTTCCTCTTCTCAGCAGGTTCTGACTGCAGATCTTTTATTGGTTGTAGGTATTCACGGGCTGTTACAGCGAGACTGGGAGGTGGTTCTGCGACATGTTGGACGAGAGGGGAACCAGTGCGTTGACAGACTGACGACTTGCGCCATTTTCTTAGCTCCGGGCCTACACCTTCTTAGGGAGCCTTCGGTAGCCATTCAGGAGCTTCTGCACCACGATGCGGGTGGGGCTTTATACCCCTGTCATATGTGATCATACTTGTACCTTTCCTTTGTAATAAAAAAAAAAAAGAGAAAAACTTGGTTTTTCGTTTTTGTACGTCAACGTACAGGAGAGTAAAACATATACACATGTACGTTGCTTTTCGTTTGTATATAAAAGTTACATACGCAAAAAGACAAGAGAAAAACAGATATTTGAAGAAAGGTTCTTCAAATTAGCCAAAGTCATAGCAAGTGTTGAAAGCGGGATATATTTTTCGGTATGGAGTACATAGAAATTTCGTGTTTTCGAAATTCTGTATCAAGTAATCGTCACTTTTTAGATATTTATTCTGCCTATTATGATTATGGGTATAATTATTCAACGCAATAGATAAATATATGATTGCAATTTTTGTTTCCGCTGCGTATTGGGATCCCATCAATTTTATACATGGTGTTAGCTAAATAGTCTTCGGTAATGTACAGCTAGCACGGTAGTATTGTCACTTAGAGCTTTCCTTGACTCCAGGAGAAGCAGCCAATAGAAATAGGGTTAGGCGAGGGTCCTATAAATACAACAATATTCTGAGTAGTAAGAAAATATCTACCATTTTTTCAATATTCTTAGGTGGTCTGCCAAAATAATGATACAAGTTACTATTATTGTATGTTCTTAAGCATAAAATTTGATTGGTCTAATCTAAGCACAAAATTGGTCTGAGTCGTGGAAGCGACCGATTTGGAATTCTCCAAAACCAATCATGTATATATCAGAGACCACTAAAGTATATGCTTTTTGTAATAATCAAATCAAAGATTGGAATATATAGGGTTGGACGGTAGGCACTTTTGTTTCATGTCCACAGTCCATACCCCCTTTCTTTTAAAACGGACGCTTCAGACATCATCTTTTCACTCTACTTATATGCTATCTATAGACATTGTTTTCAGAACTCAAAGCAACATGAACTCTACCCCATACGAAGCTCGCCTGAACCAAGTCGAGGAAGGAAAAGACGAGATCATTGGACATGCTATGCAACTTGCACTTGGATCTGTACTACCTATGACACTAAAAGCAGCAATCGAGCTTGGCGTTTTCGAAATTATAGCTCGAGAGGGTTCTGACGCTAAGCTCTCTGCTTCAGACATTGCAGCCAAGATTTCCACGCAAAACCCTGATGCACCCTTGATGCTAGACCGTATTCTGAGGCTTCTGGCTAGCCACCAAGTGCTTGGTTGCAGTACCAGTGTAGATGGCCAGACAAGGTTCTACAGCCTTACACCTGTAGCTAAATACTTTGTTCGTGACCAAGATCGGCTGTCGTTGGCTCCCCTGGTGGAATTGATCCAAGGCAAGGTTTTTCTGGCTAGCTGGTTAGTTTTTGCAAAAACTTGCCTTGTATCTAAGAAGGTTTTAAATTGTGTTGTTAACTAGTTGTGGTGTTGCGATTTTTTTTTTTTAATTATTCTTATCATTTTGGGTTTTACATTCATAATTATACATACATAATAGTTTACAACTAAAATGCGGCCTACTCAATTGCCTTCGTCTAAAACTATATATGTATATATAATATTTAAATTTAAATTAGTAAGTTAAATTAATGATCTCATAAATTAATAAGATGTATTACCTTTTTAAAAGTTTCTTAATCGACTTAAAATTTAAATGATATTATAAATTAATACTAAAACTATAAATTTTTATAATTCGCTTATAATATAAATTAATATTTACTAAAAATAATTCACACCTTTTATTTTTTTTGTTTGACTGAATTGGGCAATTATCTATGGCTAAAAGAATTTTTTTTCTTATGGAACTTTTTTTAGAAAATTATGCCATATGAGTAGTCATTCACGTTTGCATATTTTAAATAAAGTGAATTTGTAAAATTATTTCCAATGATTTGTTTAGGAAATTAACCATTCTTGTTACAAGAAATAAAAAATATGAAACTTTTTTTTATCTTAATTCCTTTATTCAAATTGCTTTGTGGCAAGAGAGTGATTAAGTTGTAAATTATAAATAATCTTGTTTTATTCATATTGCAAATAATTTTTTACAACGATCTAACCTAGTTTCTGTTGGGAAATTAGGTCCGGATCTGATCCGACCGCAGCAGAATAATCACGAAACTTTTTCGTGATTTTTTTTGATTTCCCAAAAACCAAGATCTATTTAATTCTATAAAATAATTAATACGAATCATAATAAAGCGAAATTTAATTTGTACCTTATTTCGAAGCTTGATCTTTATCTTGATGCATCCCTCGAACCGTTTCTGAAACCGATCCGTCTCAACCACCATAGCCGCACAAGTGTCCGGCTTCTAACGGTATCCACAGAATGAGTTGAGAGAACTCTGTAACTTTTACAGAGAGGGTTAAGCATGAAGTGCTAGCTCCATAGAGCTCAAGCCTATTTATAATAAGCTTAGGACGATTTAGTAATTTAATTGAAATTAAATATTAATTTCAATTAACCTTTAATTAGAATTACAAATAATTCTAATTAAATACCAATTATGCCCAAATAAGATTCAATATCTTATATTGATCCT
>JANTPM010000244.1:34363226-34376313 GCA_025434745.1 Erythroxylum divaricatum
GAGAAGGAGCTCTGGGAGAGAATTGTCTACGATGTTAAGTTAAATATCTCTCCTGGTTCTTCCTGCCATTGCACCGAGCCAGGTTGGTTTCGAGTATGCTTCGCTAACATGTCCGAGGCAACACTGAACTTAGCTATGGTTCGGTTGAAAATATTCGTGGATTCAAACACCAACACACGAAGCCAAAGCAGCCACCAGCTGTTGAAATCTCTGAGAAAGAATTCCCACACCAAGTGGGTTTTTCGGCTATCGTTTGATGCTCTTCAGGACCGTGAGCCCGATGAGCGATAGACGATAGTCTGGTGTCAAGTGTGAACATATTTTGACAGAGTCATGTCAATTTTTTTTTTTCCAAAAATTTTTTGGTTGGAAATTATTTTTTTCTTCCCATAATATTGTAGATAGTACCCTCGTTCCAGACACGGATTAGCAGTGGGTCTAGTCTTCTATTTTGTACAATTTGCATGGGAACCCCGAAATCTTATTGAATACTTCTTTACTATGTGTGAACATCTAATATCAAAACAAACCATTATTCAATTTGCAATTATATAATTTCTTCTCATTATCATTATATGATTGACATGTGTTTTTCGTTTTAAATAGCCAAATAAAATACACGACACAAGAATGGCCCTAGGCGAGATTGATGGTTAGAGAGAGTGACGCATACAAACTTGCCGACTTCTTAATTTCTGCCTCTATAGCCCCATGATTTCGTGTCACAAATCACAACCGACCCTAATAAAGTTTTTAGTACTGAACTTGATACGTTGTTCAAGCCGTGTGAGCAGGGGACTAATTTATTTACTACTGTGAACATATAATATTATTATTGTTTGAGCATGTTGTGTGGGTTAAAAGAAGCATATAGGTCAAAAAGTTGCATAAAATTTAGTGCTATATTGTCTCCGGAACATATGTGCCCTTTGTGGGTTGGAGAAAATCTAAAACACAAAAGGAGATTCGCCAAGCTCCTCGAATGGAAGCGATTTGTAAAGTGAAGTTAATACTGTCTGGGATTAACGTGTTATTGTTCAAAAAGTCTTCACAACCGACGCAAGCTCTTAAAGAGGAAGAGTTCCCTATCAAGCAATCCCAAAAGTCTAATGCCTTTGAAGTTAAATTCCAAGGGTTAATCAATTAATAGTTTCATAGTAAACTTTGTCATACTCTTTAGTCAGTAATCTCGAAAGATTTACCTGGTTTTAGGAGACAAAGCATGCGTAGAAATAGTTTTAGAATTCACATGCGTAGAATTGTACATATGAATTAAGGTATTGTTTTTGGTCTTTCCCTTATATGCGGCGTGCGACTGAGTACCATCGAAACTACCCATGATCCTTTCATGTGATTAGGAGTTTGATATATTTTAATTAGTGTTATGAATTAATTTGAACATACTTAATTACTAGAAATGAGAATTATGGTCGATTCCCGTGTTGTTGACTTTGGGCATGTGCCATTAAATAGTCTCTGGTCTTTTACCAAGTCGACCATTGAAATATAACAAGCCTTATTCAATTAATAATTTATAATATTTAAGGAGGAATATTGGAGTAGGTATAATCCATAAAAATTTACAATATGAAGATACTTCATCATGTCCTTGTGTGTAATTAAACAGTGAAACAAGTTTAAGTTACATCGACTTAACATTCAATTTCAGGATATGAGATTTTTAGAGGGAATATGAATTTTTTGTAAAGACATCTCAAACTTTATATTTAAACCCTAAAGTTAGTAAAGAAATCATCTTATTATTAACAAATGTTGTTAAAAAATTAAAAAGAAAATCAACGCCTTTCATCTTGGGACAAACGTTCATGACATAACAAAGTAGAAAACAACTAATTATTTGGGATTACATTGAAATACCGAAAGAAATTAGACATGAATTGAATTGATTAAGAAAGTTTGTTAGAACAATTACTTGGAAGTTAACATCATAATCAGACATTAAACAAAGTCAAGTGTCTAACTTGTTGATAAACACAACGACAGTGACAAGAAAGTGTTTGTTATAATGTTCTATTCGCCACAATCAATTATCTGCTGTAAATAATCATAATTGTTTTTGGTTAGTCTTTGCAATAACAACCACTATTTCGTTTAGCTAGAAGTGGAAGCTGTTGCTTTCACATTGAAAGGGAAGGAGCTGACAAATTGGTTAAATGGGTATGGGAGTCATGTGGGTTTCACATGAGCAAGCACATGTTGAAGGGAACATAGAACACCTGCTCAAAAGTCTTCAATAAAAGTGGGTTTGGAAGAGGGTAGGGTATAGGATTGTGTTGTTTTGTATTCTTTTATTTTCCTTCTTTGGTTTAACGTTTATCTCATTGAAGGAGCAACCTGGTATGGCTTCATCTGCGCTGTGCTTCTCTAGATGGGGACAAGGAGGGTCATGTGAACATGTCTCATTGCTTACTTACCCAGTTCCCATACCAAGAAATTCTAGTATCCTCAATTGGGTCCCTTTGGAATGGTCATAGAAGATTGATTTTGTTCTTAAATTTTCTTGTTGAATGATTGAACAATTTATAGGATGTTTTTTCCATATCCTTTTTGTCTTCATTCACGCACGGGCCATATGCCCCTAGCATTGTTTTTATCTTTTATATGCTTTTTTTTTAGAAATTAAAAGTAATTTCATAAAATGGGAGTAGATACAAAAATAAAGTTCCATATTTAATAGCAAACCAACAACACTTTAGTAATAGCAAGGTAAGACGTTCTTGCAACCATCTCACAACCATACGGTGTGTTTTCTACATAGGGTTAACAAACCCATCTGTGTCTTTCACCTTTTACCCGAACCACCCAAATTAGGGATTTGGTATGTCATCACCTCCGGTAGTGGGAGTCACCAGCCGATGCAAGGTCAATTTACACATCAAGTTTGTAGACAACTCGACAGAATGATTGTATCAGAAGTTTCAAGTAACTTGAACAAGCCGTATTCGGTGCTTCCAAATAGGAGAATAGAGGAGAGCTGTTAGGACAGACTCAGCGCTTCTACATGGACCATCTCATCAACCCCGATACGTACTTTCTTTCATGATTTGTTTATTTATTGGTCTTACTTAAGCTTACTTAAGCTTTGAAATTAAGCAATTCGCCACGAAGTTGTTCAAACCTTAGGGTACATAGGAGCTTAAATTACAGAAGACAATACTTAATCTCTGAAACATTAAGCGTTTTGAAAGCGTCTAAAGTTACTCTCTCACCAAATATGCTTACTACATGTAATTCAACAGCATTTATTTTTATTTCCAATGACGATTGTAATGGATAATTTGTTGGACAAAATTTTATTTCTAATTTAGACTTTCAAGTAAAAATTCTGATTTAGCGTCTGCCTGATGATGTGAGTAGATTTTATGAAAGTAGTTGATGAGAAAACAATTAAGAAACATAGTGCTGTGGAGTCACCCACATTAATGTTTATTTATCACTCTATTTATTTTTTAAGTAAAACATTAATGGCAAACTTATTTCCACCGTACTAAATAGCTGTAATCGTCAACCAATATGTTTTTTTCAAAGATATTATCTTTGAAACACACGTTTGCAGACTTATGGACTTTGTGTGTTGCTTTTGATTCCTGATGCACACAAGCTTACGGCAATGTGCAAGGTTACAATGCATGCATTTTGTGGGAGAAGAGGAAAAGTCATCAAGTATATTTATGAAGCTTCAGTGATCTACGTATCAATGTGAATTTGAAAGTGATTTTAGCATAGTTATTGCATTATTAATTTTGCTAAATTTTGATGTAATAGGTGGGTTAATTGATCAAAATGTATTAATTTCATATTTTATTGGATGAAAGGGAAGTTCCTTGTATTATAAAAATATTATATCTTAAAATAATTATTATCCAATTCTAACAAAATTATAAAAATCAAAAGTAACAAAATTAAATTCTAATTTTGAGTATCTTAAGGCAAGTCTTAAAGGATAGTATGGCACATAAATATTGCCAAATATACACAGGATGAAAATTAAACTAATACTCTAATCTCAACGGGGTCTACACTCAAATGCCTAATTGAGATTTTGATGATCATCTTTATGATGAATGATCTACCTAGTTGTGGAACTAAGCTTGTGAGTATTTAGCTTTAGTGAAATCGATAGAACTACTTCAACCTATTTAGAACACATTATCGCAAATGACAAGCTTTAGGACAGAGCGATAAAGATGGATCTGATCAACTCTGAAAGTTTCCTTCTACAAGTCAAGATTGCTGAACTGTCTCTGACACACGAGTAATTCTCGTCAAAGACTCAAAAAGATCATTGTTCTTGCAGCGCAAGTTCGCAGGAGTTTTGACTTTTCTGGTTCTGTAAGAAGCCGAAAGGTAATCCACTTAACATGCATTTGTCAGGACATGTGTCAATAAGTCACCTGATTCGACACTTCTTCACTGGCAAACAGAACGGAATAGCAAGAAAATTCAATCTCTGACAATCCAGCGGTGAAGCGGTGAAGCTAATTGTTCTTTTCAAGTCAGTCCGTACCTTCCACGAGTATCAGGATTACATTGAATTGCAGATTCTTCTATTTCTTTCCCGCCAGTTATAATAAATCATTATCTGAAAAGAAGTCTTGACGATTAGTCCATCCTTCTGATACGAGTTGGAGCATTGAATGATAGATTTCAATGTTTCATTTCAATCAAAAGAGAACCTTGGAAGTGGAATCATGTTCAAAATTCTTCTCCACACAGCTTTGCTATAACTACACTTAAAAGAAAAGATGATTTTTACTCTCATTTACTTATTTACATAAGACACATAGCGGATCGTAACTCCCAAACCATCGATCTTTAGTTCTTAATATCTTCTTCATAATTAACCACAAGAAAATGGCAGTTTTAGGACTCAACACTTGCTTCCATACAGTTTCTACGCACGGGACTGACTCCATTGGTGCCAACAGTAGATTATGGGCCGATTTGTTATTGAATATCCCACTAGCATGTAAAGTCCATATCAACTTGTCCTTCCTTCATACGGTAGGCAACTCAGGTAAGTATTTCTCTAGTAATTGAAAATGCCTAATATTATAGAACTTATCCTTTTCTTAGATGAACCATCCAACTTTAGCCTCCTTAGGAATCCTACTCCTTAACACTTGTAAGTCATTACGTAGTCGAAGAGGACTGAACTCAGTCTAGTTATCATACCACAACTATATGTCTTCTCCATCCCCTACTCTATACTTCACACAAGGATAAATTTGCTCCCTAAGGTTCAACATACTCTTAAAAATCTATGAATATTCATGGTTCTATTGGGGCTGCCAAAAATTTTGAGATTTAAGATAATAAGTCTGCACCCATTTTACCGTCAAAACTTCCTTATCTACAAATAATCTCCAAATCCTCTTTAATCACTACAAGAAATTGTATTTTTAGTGAAAGTAAAAGTTGTCATTAAAAGCAGTAATATTTGTCACTATTATTAATAGTGTCCAATTTTTGAAGTCATCATCTCTCGTCATAAATACCTTAATCACTAATGAAATAGTGACTAATTTAAAAAATGGTCACAATTATGCAACACTTTGTGACACAAATACTGACACTAAAACTTATAAAATGTGTGACAAAACTATATAATCACAAGAACTTTACATATTATGACAAGTTTATCGTCACAAATAATATAAAGTAGTGATGAATTAAGTCGTAATAGTATTTCATTTTATTGTGACAAAATTGCCGATACTAAAACCTATCAAATGTGTGACAACACTATATGGTCACAACAATTGTACTTATTTATGACAAATTTGTTGACACAAATAATATAAAGTAGTGACGAATAAAGTTGTAACAATACTTCGTTATATTGTGACAAAAGTGTCGACTCTAAAACCTATATAATATGTGACAACATTATATAGTCACAACAACTTTACATATTTATGATAAATTTGTTGACACAAATAATATAAAGTAGTGATGAATAAAATTGTAACAATACTTCATTTTATTATTACAACATTATTGCCACTAAAATAATTATAAATAGTAACTATTTGTCTTTAATAATTTTTTTCTCAGTATCCATTACTTCTTGATCACTAATATTTTAATAAAAAAGTGTCAACATCATTTCATCAAAAAAATGAAAATTGGTTCTTACAAAAAGTATTATCATTAATGTGTTTATTATTGTCACAAATAAAACTATCAATTCATCAACGAAATTACTTTAGTTGTAAAACAAATTTGCATCAGTAGCTATATTGTCTAACAGATTTCATCACAAGTATAAAAGTCATATGTTACAATAATGTTGTCACTAAATAAAGAATATATGTCACAATTGCCTAATTGCCGAAATTCTCCATGTTGGCATCCTCCAAACTTCATGTATCCGTAGCCAAAGCATACATCTCCAGGTTTACTTGATCAATGCTGGTAAAGAAAACTAAAAACCAAAATCAGTCATATAGAAACACTAAAAGATGTTGCAAGGGGACCAAAGCTCAATATGGACACTTTTAAAAATAAGATCCAAACTCAAGAAGATTGTCCCAAGCAAACTAACAAATTTACATAATTGGTAAATGAGTTTTAAGGACTTTACATGATTTACCCTCAAAGTCTTTTCCTTTGACATTCTTTTGCAATCCCAGTCGATTCACATCTAAGATATCAACAAAAAATACAAATTAGTATTTTGCCAAAGAGGACAACATCAAGTCTGATTGAGCTAATTGAAAATATGCTCAAAATAGATTCATATAATTCCACCAAGTGATCTAGCATTTAAATACCAAAAAGAAATTACGATTACTAACAGATGGGACTTCTAAATCATGTAGCAAATAACTAACTTAATCTCATATATTTATTATGTTTGATATTTAAGTTTATTAGCATTATTATTAGATAAATGCACATCATACTTATCCTACCAAAGTATAATAATGTAATCAGCTCAAGTCCAATAAATGAAATCATGATATGATGATAAAAGAAAAGTATAACAATGAAATAGGGAGAGCAAACATCCCTTCACAACCCACAACCCATAATTCACAACTGACAGCTCGTGACAAACAAATTGGAAAACTGAAATAAACAAACAGAAGAATAAACATGAACAAGATAAACCAAGTAAAATATATGTTCACACAAAAGACCAAAGCCCCAAACTAGAAAAAGTGGAGCAAAGTACCTTGATCATTTCTAGCAGTAAAGATTATCATTCTCGTCTCATCTTTAATCAAACATTCAACAATGCTCATTTGGCGTATATGAGGACTGTCAACACGACCCTTTTACAATATTATCTTCACACTAACAACTTTCACATTAAGAGTGACCACTAGTGCCTGGTCAAAGCTGGTCCACCTTGGTGAATATAGGTTTCCTCAATCCTGATTTTGAATCTGCCATTTTCTAGAATCCTAGTGGAAAGGTGGATTAGAAACACATGAACACAAATGAAGACATAACACATAGGCATAACTGGATTGCTTAAATGAACATTAAACCTTTGAAAAATAAGAAAGATCATTTAATCCTAAATATTAGGCAAGCCAATTCAATCCTGTCTACTCTATATCTGGAAAAATCGATCAAAGAAATAAAACTTTTAATATCTTTATGCCAATTGTCTTTATCGATGAATTCAAGTAAATGAGAATTATGTGAACAAAGATAAAATTAGAAAACATGAAATATTTAGATCTCATATCAATTATCACATCGAAAGACGTTCTAAATTTTTGTCCTCGAATTAGACTTTTTAACTTATGAAAAATTAGACTTTGAAAATTTCCCAAATTAGCAAATGAAGAGTAGAAGCTAAAAATAAATAATAAACCCCAATATAGAAAAAATATAACCTATTGTAACCCATAACCAATCATAACCAAAAAAACATTGAAATTTTACTATCTACCGTAAAAAATTTCTAGAAACTCATCGCGGAAAAATAAACAAACAATTAAACACTAACAAGTCTAATAACCAAACATCTCTAATCTTTGTTCCCCTGAATTCAATTTATGTAGACTCACAGACATCATCCAAGAACTTCCTAGAATGAATATTTCAAAATATGATAGAACCATAATCCTACTCTCGGTGGAAACATGTTTCTGAGTGGCCTGGAAAGAGAGGAATAGCAGAAGGTTCAACAGTCAAGCTACTTCAATAAGCTCTCTTATAGAGCTCACTACTTCCAGCATAAGGGAGCAACTGATTATAAACCAGTTGAATCTATATTGTAGTAGGAGAATGGCTCATGTATGGAGGATATAGTTTCATCTATAGCTATAGCTAGTCCAAATCCAAATGAAGTAGTTACCTACTAGAAGCAATCCACTATGTAGAAACTATTCACTACCACAGATCACAAAGGAAATTGAGGTATTTACAGATTGGAGCTATGCCCTCTATAGGGAGGAACATAGGAAGGGGAGCATTCATAAGTTCACAATTTCTTTAGTTCATACTTTATTATATCATGCAGGGATCTTCTCAAAGTAAAGAAAGGAGAAGCATGAAAGCAATTAAACACATACAGGTATAGGAAAACTCATCCTCTCTTTCAGGGAAGATCTTTCAATCCCTGTAAACATATAAGGAAGCAATTCATGTACAGATATATCAGATCAAATTTCCAATTTTTGACAAAACAGATCAAAGGAAGAAGAAATAGATTAGTTCATGAAAAGGAACTTACCTGAGTACTATCTTCCTCTTCTGATTGTCATCAAAAAGTCAATCCCACTAAGAGTCCCCTACCATCTCTAGAATTAAAGAATTTGCTTAGAGATTCAAAACCCTAATTTCAAAAAGATGACAGAGAGGGATATTCTTACCTGTTGAGTACAGTTGAGAGTCTGAGGTCTCATCTTCCTCTTCCAAATGTCACCGAGGAGTCAAGCCACGAAGAGTCCCTATTTATGTCAAGAATTGTAGAAATTATTGGAGATTTAAAAACCCTAATCTCAAAAATTTGTCAAAGAAGGAGAAGATTACTTGTTGAGTATAGCTGAATAGAAGAAAATCGAAAATCCTATGGAGACACTGGAATCTCAAAAAGAGTCCCTCGAATAAGAGGCAAACTCTTAAAGAAAGCTCTAATTTCTAAATGAGGACTGAGAGAGAGTAGATTACCTGTCAAGAAGAGTCGATTGGAAGTTGAATGAAGAACTAGAAGCCACCTGGAACATTACAAATCTAGACTCTAGAGCATCACCTCGTCGCCATCTCGAAGTGTTACTCGCCCACAAATTTTAGTAACATTTCGAAGACTCGAGAATCAAAAGGGGAGCATTCACAATGTAGTCTCTAATGTTTAGTTAGAAGTAGCTTAGTCACACGTGTCCAATACTTTTTTGTAATATATCAATTTTAATGAATTTTTTAATTTCCCGAAAAAAAAAGAGTATGATAACCAAACAAAAGAGAATCAAAACTAACAGTAACGAACGGTAGAATGGAAGAACCCATGAAAGATGAAAACAAAGGTAGAAATTTAAAAATTATATTATAAACTGGATTTTTTATTACAAAAATAATAATAGGCGGAGTGAAGTGCCCATTTTAAGGGGCATACATAAATATGTGGATGAGATGAGCTAGTACAGAGTTGGAACAACACAAGTGGCAAAGGTGATTTCATTTGCTATTTTAGTACAACCAATTCCACATTTGAATAAGAAATATGGTGTCATATGAGAGAAATACCATTTTATCCCTCCCTCGTAACTTTATCCTCTAACTTGCTATTCACAATAGACTTAAGACCTTTAATTGAATCCATCACCTTAATAATTAAATCTCACATTAATCATCCTCTTTGTTTATTCAATCAGTCATTTGTTATAAAGCTTATGAAAATGCAATATCTTCTAATAAATACACACATTCATATGATTTAATCTTCTTTTTCCTTTCTATTTAAAATAATACTTAACATTTATTTCTACTCAATTTAGTCTGGAAAAAATAAAAGAACTTTTTAAAAGACACTATCATAAATTACAAAATCACTTCTACCTAACTCAAGCAATCATAACCTTACAACCTAATTAATCTAAAATTAAAACTTGTCATCTTGCAATTTACCAACCTCTTCCCCTTTCTTTTTTTATTATTTTCTTTCATGAAAAAGGAAAGTAGACACTAACTAATTAAATTTTTATTGATAAAATTTTTCGTCATAACAAATACATAGGCTTTTAATAACAAAGTTTAGTGATAAAAGAAAATTTGACAATATTAATATATTAATAGTGACAATTTAATTGTGAAGGTACTAAATTGTCACAATTCCTATTGTATTATTAACAAAAAAATAAATCATCACAGTTAATCCAAACAATAATATCAATCAATTGTTTTGTCACAACAAACCACATATATGATGAAATAATACTTAGGCACAAAAAAATGTCACTAAATTACAAATAGTAGTGACCATAGTTATAATTTGGTGATTGTGCCAATATTAAATAGACACTAATTAAATAAATATTTATTGATAAAAATTTTCATCACAACAAGTATGTGTCAATAAATCGTTTCATCACAACAAGAAAAAAAATATTGGTGACCAAACTATGTTTTGTTTCGACAAATAGAAAATATTAATTATCAACATATGTTTTGTCACAATTACAATTAATTCTTGCCAAATTTCATAGGCTTTTAGTGAAAAAATTTAGTGATAAAATAAATTTTAACACTATTAATATATTAATAGTGACAATGAAAGATACTAAATCGCTATAACCATTGTATTAGTGACAAAAATATAAATCATCATAAATAATCTAAACAATAGTGTCAATCAATTGTCTTGGCACTAAAAAATATCACATTTGTGATGACAAAAAATAGTTTGTTACAAAAAATTGTCACTAAATTACAAATACTTGTGACTGTAGTTATTGTTTGGTTATTGTGACAATATAAAGTTGACACTAATTAATTGAAAATTTATTGAAAATTTTTTTTGTCACAACAAGTAAAATATTGTGTGAAGATTAACCGTTTCGTAACAAAAAGAAAAATATTAGTGACCAAACTATGTTTTGTCACAACAAATAAAAAATATTAGTTACTAACATATGTTTTGTCATAATTACAATTTATTCCAGCCAAAATTATTTTGGCACAAATTGCATAAGCTTTTAATAACAAAACTTAGTGATAAAAGAAACGTTGTCACTATTAATATATTAATAGTGACAACTTAATTATGAAAGATACTAAATTATCACAATTACTATTGTATTATTGACAAAAAATAAATCATCATAGTTAATCTAAACAACAGTGTCAATCAATTGTCTTGTTAAAAAAAACCTCATATTTGTGATGAAATCATAGTTAGTCACAAAAAAATTCTCACTAAATGTCTTAACCCTTGTAGTGAAAAGGAGGATGAAGAATTAAAACTCGATGAAGAAATTTTAAAGGGAAAACTTTGTATATAAGATTCCCTAAAAAGAGAAGCTAACCTTCATTGCCGAGTTTGGATTTTTTCTAGATGCACAAACCAAACCCAGAGAAGAGAGACAAAGACACGAAGAAGAGCAAAGAGAATGATGAGACTATTAAAGTCCAACCCATTATCACCGGCAAGGATAATATGTATTCAGTGTTACAAAGGTATTTTTGGAACAAAAACTTTCACTTGAATTTTCTCGCTCACGCCCTTTGCACGGCAGTCTCATTTAGGTCTGTTAAAGCAAGACTCAGCCTTTTCTAACCCTCGAAGTGTTTACCTCACACACACTTGAAGAAACAATTCTTATAAGAACAGTAAGAACAAAGGCAATAAGAACGCACACAGATATGGTATAAAACTACTTTTTTATACTTTCTCTCAAAAGAATACAAAGAATGCTCTCGTTGATTGAATAAGAAGAGCACAGGTCGAATGAGCTATATATAGGCATCCTAACTTGGAGTCTAATTTGCATTCAGATTCCCACTAAATCTAAACTACCTAAGATCGTGTTAAGATCACGTCTATCCTTATCAAATTACATCACATGGATCAATTAGATGACACTCTGTCTAAATAGTGCTATAACTGATAAGATAAGATAACAACAAGATAGAGTTTACATTCAACTAGGAAACTAACATCCTTATCCTCGAAGAACTCTACTATCTTCAGATGTTCAGTTCCACTGCAACTCTAATTCCCAATCGTCGCCACATCATCCAAGATCTCCCCACGATCTCTATCCGCTGATGATGTAATATGATCTCACCGAAGCCCACTAGCACGCTGGCCTGATCCAATGCTTCCCACAACAAGTCCATTAGTCGTGGTCCATCCATCCGAGCAGGGGCTAAGTCCTTAGTTCATCAAAACCTTAGCCTGGGTCAAGTCAATCTCCACAAGATCCGAAGCTCTACCAAAATTTGCATTAAATCTGATACCACTAGCCCACGTTTGCCTTAGTGTTTCCACATGCCTCCCTCATGCGTGAATCCAGCTAACCTTCCTCCTAAGGCTCCTCATGAAGGTCGCTAAAAAGTGTTTCGGAACTTAGGGGTCTAACAGATAGCTTGCAAGAGTTAGAGTTGGGTGATCTAAATAAATTGGATAATCCCACTTTTTGACTTGTTCTTACCTACAACTGAAGTATTATATGTATGATTATATGATTTCCAACTGTTGATTGCAGTTATGGAGACAGTCAAGGAAGGTGGTTCCCCTATAGTCTCTCCTATCTCATAATATAAAACTGGGGGCAGTGGTCCCTCATATACTGATTTATCTAGTATTGCTTTGACAAAAATACAAGATATGCGTATTTGATGATTGTAGAAAGAGGATAAATGTCGTTAAGATAATGTTTTGTTTATCCACAATTTTGTACTTTCCAATAGTAAAATGAGTTAGGAATTCCACAATTAATTATATTTTATTGCAAATTAAAATTTTTGTTTTATGAAATTTGATTTTGATAAATTTGTTTTTTTTTTCCAAAATTGTTCATCTAAATTGCTGATAATCACCCTAGATGGACATTTAATTTTAATTTGAGTAATTATCCTTTTGGTTTAAGATTCTTTGGCCTTTTAG
>JANTPM010000244.1:34424344-34435748 GCA_025434745.1 Erythroxylum divaricatum
AACGGGTACCCGATGGGGGTCAAACCCCCAACGGGTATGGGTATGGGGGGTGCCAAAAAATCCCCGACGGGGATGGGGGCGGGTATGGGGGTGGGGGAGAGTTCATGGGGCGGGTACGGGGGATGGCATACCCGCCCCATACCCTCCCCGTTGCCATCCCTACCTACCTATTTCAAAACCATTATTGGTAAGCTTAATTTTCTCACTTACACTAGGCCTGACATATCCTATGATGTGTAGACCTTTATTCAATTTATACAAGCTCCTAAAGAACCTCATCTTTTATCTTTGGAACATGTCCTTAGATATCTTAAAGGCACTATCCATCAAGGTATTCTTTTGAAGGCTGCAGATTAGTTACATCTTCAGGCTTTCAATGATTCAAACTAGGTTGTATACCCTACTACCAGGAAGTTTGTCACTGAATATTTGTTTGTTTTTTGGTAATTCTCCCATCAGTTGAAAGTCCAAGAAGCAGAGCATTGTAACAGGATCTTCTGCTGAGGCTGAATACAAAGTCATGACTCTCACAACATCTAAAATTAATTGGCTTGTTAAGCTACTTTCTGAATTAGGAGTGCAAAATTTGAAACTTGTTGCTTTGCATTGTGACAATCAATTCTCCCTTCATATTGCCCGAAATTCAGTTTTTTATAAACGAACCAAACACATCAAACCGGATCATCATTTTACTCAAGAAAAAGTGCTTAAAGGTTTGATTCAATTAATTTATTTACCTACGAGACAATAATAGGTAGATATTTTGACTAAAGCACTCCCTTCTTATTAAAACAAAGATCTCATGCTCAAGCTGGGCATGTATGATGTTCAACATTCCTCAATTTATGGGGGTTATTGGAGGATACACGTCAACAAATGTCAGCCAATTTACATAATTAATTAGTTATGATTTCTGGACATTCTGTTAGATGGATATGGTTTATGTATATATGATACATTATGCATAGAATATGAATAATATGATTCTTTCTATTTCACTTATATTCCTTTCTTTCTCTTCATCAAAACACAACAATGGAGACAGAAGATTCATTACCATTGAAAATTAGTATAGTCTTGATGTACATCTACATTATTTAATGAAGTTGTTGTGCCTACCACATAAGTAGAGAAAGATGAAGTCATTTCACTGAGCAACGTCAGTATCTGCTTGAGTAATTCCTTTCTCTGTCTTGTTTGGTTAAGCTTTGTATATATAGTGTTTTCATCTCGGACAGTATTGAAAAGGTGGGATTCTGAGTAAGGAAGGCACATGCTAAAATATACAAATATTTTTGTTGTCAAGCTCTCTTTGTTAGGAAGAGAACAAAAAAAACTAACAAAGGAAAAAATAAAGCTTAAATGCTTGACTTCTTATTACTTGCCCATTTTTAAACAGAGAACCAAGTAGCCTTTACATAGGCTTACATAAAACAAACATAGCTTAAAACTAGGCTGACACAACCTTTCCTAACTACTTATTGGCAACTACTTTGACTAGCTAAAACAAAGGAAACAATCCAAACTACTCAGTCAAACTTTGAATCAGTCTTTAACACTCCCCTTGATTCAAAGTCACATACACCAAGCAATCTCCTAAAATACCAAAACTTCTCTCTTGATAAAAATTTTGTTAGCACATCAACCAACTGCTCGTGAGAGCTACAATATTCATAAACTATCTCCTTTTTTGTAACCAAATCATAAATGAAATCATAGTAATCAAAAATGTCAGATTCTTTGTCAAGGAGATAATTACCTTGTTATCACAAAATATCTCTGTTACTCCCTTTTGCTCTTGTTGAAGATTTGTTAACACTCTTCTTAGCCAAATGGCTTAACAAGTTGCTAAAGTTACTGCAACATATTCAACTTCTAAGGTTGATAATGCAGCTATAGCTTACTTTTTTAAACTCCAAGTGATTACTCCCGAACCTAGAGTGAACACATTTGTCAAAATACTTTGTCTGTCATCTAATGAACTTGCCCAATCGCTACTCAGAAACCCATATAATCTGAAATTGAAAGTTTTTTAATACCAAATGACATACTTCATAGTTCCAATAATGCAATACAAGGCCCTCTTTGTCACTCCATAATGGACCTTTGAAGGTTGTTGCATAAACCTAGAAATAACACCAACAGAAAATGCAATATCAGCTCTAATGTGAGTTAGATAAATTAAACCTTCCACTAGGCTTCTAAATCTCCTAACATCTGCCTTTTCTTCTCCTTCTTCTTGCTGCAACTTTTCATTAATATTCATGGGTGTAGCTGTAGGATTACAATTAAGCATGCTAAATTGTTGAGAAGATCCCTTGCATATTTTCTTTGTGAAATAAAAATTCTATCTATATCTTGTTGGACTTCAAAGGGAAATAATACAATAAACTCATATCTGACATCTCAAACTCATTCATTATTTAAGACTTAAACTCCTTCCACAAGAGAGTTAGAAGAACTAGCATAAATGATGTCATCAACATAAAGACAAATCGTGATGACAAATATAATGTGTCATCAACGTAAAGACATATAATGTGGGCTCGTTCTCACTTCTTATGTATCCTTTATGTTGAAAGTACCCGTCAATTTTGCTATATTAAGCTTGAGGAGCCTGCTTCAACCCATACAATACCTTTTTTAGCTTGTATACCTTTGTTTCATAGCACTCCTTTATGAACCTTCAGGTTATGCTACATAAACCTCTTCTTGTAAGTCTCTACTAAGAAATGCCAACTTAACATCAAATTGAAAAATTGGCCACTGCAATTGTGCAGCCAATACTATAACAAGCCTCACTGTTTCAAACCAAGCTACTAGAGAAAAAGTTTCTCAATGCCAACTCCATATTATTGCACATATCCTTTTGCCACTGGATGACCTTTGTGTTTTTGTATTGTCCCATCTAGAGCAAATTTTGTTTTGAAAATGCACTTCAAACTAATTGCATTTTTGCCTTCTGGTAAATCCACCATCTCCTATGTTCCATTTTTTTCAATAGCTTTCATCTCTTCCACCACTGCTTTTTGCCATTCCTTTTTTCAATTGCTTCTTCATAATGTAAGGGATTTGAAACAGTAAGAGCAAATTGACAAGATGAATACATATCATCAACATACTTAGGATTTAGCTTTTTGTTCCTTATTGATCTTCTTAGTTGAATTTGTGCATCAGAAGTTGATGAATTTTCTAACATCGTTGGTAAGCTAGCGGGTGAATTTTTTAAAATTGGCCCATGACTTTCATTTAGGAAGCCTTCAATAAACATAGGAATGTCTTGTTGTACCTGCCCCTTACTCCAGATTACATTTTCATCAAATATTACATCTCTTCTAACTAAAATCTTGCCACTGAGAGGATTATACAATCTATATGCTTTGGAATGAGTACAATAACCAATAAAAATTCATTTTTTAGATTTTTCATCAAACTTTTGAAGAGCTTGAGAATTTACCAAAGCATAAGAAACACACTTAAAAACTCACAAATGACTTGCACTCGGTATCTTTTCATGCCAAGCTTCATATGGGGTTTTATTCATAACAACCCTTGTTGGTGAGAGATTCAACAAATAAATGGATGTTTCTATAGCTTTTACCCAAAACTTATCAGAGAGTCCCCTTGCTTGTAACATCCTTCGTGCCATCTCTACAACGGTTTGATTCTTTCGTTAAGTAACACCATTATGCTCCTAAGTGTAAGGAGTTGTTAACTCCATTTGGATGTCGTTTTCTTCATAAAACAAATTAAATTCTTTGGACACAAAATCTCCACCTCTATCTATGCGGAGAACTTTGATGTAGCTACCACTTTGCTTTTCCACATTTTCTTTAATTTTCTGAAATTTTTCAAAAGTTTCTGATTTGTTTTCCAAAAAAAAATACCTAACTCATACTACTATAATCATCAGTAAACAGTAAGAAATAATCACTCCCACCCAAAGACCTAGTTTGCATAGGCCCACATAAATCAGCATGTATTAATTGTAGACATTTAAAGGCTCTCGATGCTTTTCCAATAGGAAACGACTTCCTTGTTTGTTTTCCATAAAGACACCCTTCAAATAATTTAATAGATCCTATTTTTGGTAGTCCAAGAATCATACCTTTTTTATTTAGAAGTTTTAGGTCCTTTATATTTAAATGCCCATATTGAAAATGCCATAAATTCGAGTCATCCTTTCCATTAGCAGCAAAAACACAATCTCCCATATTTGAAACCTCCAAAGGAAACATTTTGTTTTGAATCATGTAGCTATTGATCATTGTTTTGCCTACTTTCTCTTCCTTAATAACACATACACCATCAACAAATGAAATTGAATATCCACAAGCCATTAGTTGACCAACACTTAACAAATTATATCCCAGTTCAAGTACAAATTGAACATTTTGTAAGAACTTTACTTCACCATAGCTTGTTTCAATTCCAATTGCACCTTTCGTTCCACAAACCACAAATCACTTGGCTTTGTGATTAGTATCAATACAAGCCATAAAACGATTATTTTCCTCTTCCTTTCTAATTTCTGGAATTTTATCCCCATTTAACAAAGGGCCAGAGAAACTTTCTAGTTATGAATCAGGTATAGAACCAATAAGCGATGCTTGGTCACAATTTTGAATCCGTTATTATGCTGCAAAATTCATTCTTTAATCTTTAAACCAACAATCAACTTTTATATGCTCATATCTCTTGCAATGATGACATTGTATATTAGTTTTTATGTTACTTTGTTCGTTGGACTGCCTTTGCCCTTCATTCCTTCCTCTACCTCTACCATTATTGTGACCACGTCCATGACCATCGCGAACTCCTGCTCTTCCTCGACCTTTACTTGCTGAATAGTCAGTTTCTCTTTATTTATTTGTTGTCTCCTTCATTTGAAATTCCTTCTCTTCATTTTTTTAAGCGATCTAGTGATTCTTGTCTCATGAGTTTGAAGAGATCCCATCAGTTCATTAACAGAAAGAGCGTGCAGATCCTTAGCTTCTTCTATGGTAACTACCATATGGTCAAATTCTTGAGTTAAACTTCTCAACACTTTCACAACAATTGTCTCATCTAAAATCTGCTCACCGTAAGAACGCATTTGACCGACTATTACTATTACTGTTGAAAAAAAATTAGCAACTGATTCATCATACTTCATAATCAAGGTTTCAAAGTCATGCCTTAGGGATTGCAATGTCACTATAATTACCTTTGAATCACTTGGAACTCTTTCTGCAAAATTGACCATGCTTCTTTGGACGTGGTTGCTGATGCAACTCGTGAGAAGATACTCTCATGGATTGCTTGTTGGAGAATGAACAATGTCTTGGCATCCATCTTCTTAGTTGCTTCTTCTCTTCTCTTCTTCTTCGTTGGTTCTAATATATCAATGAACTTATACTCCACCAAGTCTCATAGCTCTTGCGATTTGAGCAATGTCTTCACCTTGATGCTCCACCATTCATACTTCTCACCATTAAAAATGGGTATAAGTGGTTGAGAGGAAGAAAAAGTAGCTACTGCCATTCTCTCCTAAAGCTATATTCGTGTCTCTCTTTTAAAGACCCAAAAAATGTTTACGCAATACCCAATGGACCTAAATCTCACTTAATTGCCCAATGGACCAAAGCGTGCTCTAATACTAAAATTTGCTAGGAAGGGAACAAAAAAATACATAATAAAGGAAAAAATAAAGCTTAAATGCTTGACTTGTTATTACTTGCCCATTTTGAAACAGAGAACCAATTTGCCTTTATATAGGCTTATATAAAACAAACATAACTTAAAACTAGGCTGACATATCTACTAGTAGCTATTTATTACCAACTACTTTGACTAACTAAAAGGAAACAAACCAAACTATTCAGCAATCAATCTTCAACACTCTTCACATAATTATTTTCTAAGAAAAAGCTTACAAAAAAAAGAAATATGTTACAAAAGAATAAAATTTCCTTTTTCTTGTTCAGTTAGGACGACAATGAATCCTTAAATTGATATGGATACAAGCATTTATCTATAAAATAAATTTAATAAACATTAAATTTTATTCTTATGGGCCTAGCCATATTCATGATTTTGAAATGAATCTAGCCTGTTATCCTTGATGGATACAAGCTAGTCCTTTATCATTGTAAAAAGAGATTTGACAGAATGAATTTTCCTCCTCACTTGTATTATTGTACTGACTTATTTTTTTATACAAATGAAGTGTATCCTAGCCATACATCTGTTAAATAGTACAAAAGAATGAAGGGTAGAGATTTAAACAGTTATAACAAATTTGGCAGAGTCACGTGATCTGTGGATTTCTTCCTTTTCTCTATAGCATCTCTCGAATCTTCTTCTCTAACGTGATCTGTGGATTTCTTCCTTTTCTCTATAGCATCTCTCGAATCTTCTTCTCTAACAATCATGCCGAGTGTATCCTTGAAAGTAACTCAAAAAAAATCTAACATGTCTGGAAAATTTTATTGGGAATGAATGTGATTCTGAGACCAAACCCCCGATGGGTTTATGTTGCAAGTGGCCACCGGCAACTGACAACCTTATCAGCACAAGAAAGCTTCTTGCAGAGAAAACAAGGGTCAGAGTTTGTCAATTTGTAAGTTAATTACATAAACAAATGGATCCAGGTCCAAGTCCAACTCCTACTGGTTCGAGGAATACTAGAACGTGTTATGCAATGTCTCAGCCCATTGCCCTTGGAGTTTTCTATTTAATTTCATTCGTGACAAAAATTGTTGAATCCCTGTATGCTACAGAGTCAACCAGCTGTCAGGGTTAACTGGGCATTTAAGTACAATAACTTTTTTTATATACTTAATAAATAGAATGAATTCTATAAAAGCTTTTTTTTTTTCTATTTTAAGAACGAGTGACGGGTAGGAAGAATGGAGCTACTAATAGCTGTAATGTCTCATTTATGGGATTATTCAAGATTCAGTAACTTTAGAACGTAGTACATGAACGTTGAAACCTTAATTTAGTAAGAAGAAAGGTCAGTCTAAACCTAATCATGTTCTGAAAAAGAAAAAACACTGAGCTAATCTACGATAGAACCATAAGTACTAACAATGCTAGCTCAAACTACGACCAACATGGGACACAAAGAAAGAAGCCAAAGCACAGAACCAAATGGAAGCATAAACATATCGAGAGAGCCACCACATAGAACGAAAGATCTGATTAAGAGTAGGCCATGTAGGTATAGGAACAGCAATCGCTTTCAAGCCAGGCTGGAATTAGTGATCTCTATCTGAATCCATTAGAGCAAGCTGCATGCTTGGCTTAGTTAGGGTACCGTCTGATATAGAAAACTGGTCAAGCACAGTTGGAAAGAAGGTATTATAACTAGAGGACCCTGGATGTGCAACTGTGCAAGCGTGGTAGATTCAATTCTTCACTGTTTACTACCCATGACCCACTTGGATATAAGCTGACAAAATGAGAGAGAAACATATCTAAGATTCGAACTGGCTTTGTATGGGTCGTGTTCCTTTTCTTTTTCTTCTTTTTTTGGTTACAAGTAAATTTGTAAATGAGATTTTGAGCAGCTTGATGAGTTGGGTCAATTATCGATCGTCATGGAATCCTCCAACTTGCACATTCGAAGTGGAAGATGTTCACGGGTTGGCCTGCCTTTGATGAAGATTATTTTGTTGTTAATTCATAATTTGCTTTTCACTTCTCATGGTTCCACCAACTAATGTTACTATATTTATCCCGAACCATAGATTTTAATGTTCTTAAGGTGCTTGTTGACGAAAGGTGAGACAATCAATTTCTTAAAGTGAGTAGTCTGAATAGTTTCCATCTTAATTTTGTGGAGTTTAATTGAACTAGAAAGTATAAGTAATAATTGTATCTTATGATATAGTTCGTATATTTGCAAGCTTACGAGGTTTGGTAGCTAGGCACTGCTTGAAGAATGAATATACGAAAGGAATTTAGAAACACACTTACGTTATTGGATCAAATGATGCTCGCGACACCTCTTTCAAGCTTCTTGGATTCGTAAACTTTTGAGGTTATCTTTGTACAAACCTTATTATTATGTACTCAGGATTATATATGAAATGATTAAAAATGAAAATAATGTGGAATACTTGATTTCGGTTCTATCTCTGATTTTGATTTTGTTTTTGAGCTCCAAACGATCACGAATCTCCTGGGACATTTATGAAAAGTATTTCTCAACACAAGGTTTTGATTTTTCTATGGTTTTCTCAAAATGTAAGCTCTCTTAATGGGTCAGAGAATCATTATGCTTACGATTGATATGAGCCGGTGTAAGAGGCCTTAACCTTTATATATAGATTTCATATCAAACTTCTCAATCACAAGGTCGATATGTGTCTGGTCCACACCAATTGAGATCTATTTTCTACCTAAACTTTGACCTATTAATCTAGATCATTTATTGGGTCATTTTACTATCTTTATCTGAATCAAATTACGTAACTTAACTGATAATTTATTAAAAAAACAAAAAAATGTAATTAATAATTGTCCAATTTTATGGGAAAAGACAAAATTGTCTAACATTCTCTCCTTTAGACAAGCATTAATTGTAGTTTTGACTCTAGTTTAAAAACAGTTTAAAAACTCGATTAAATCACACTACTAAATTAGTCGACTAAGTTTTATAAACAAAACATTTAATCCAAAGACAACGAAAGTCCATCATTCCGTCCTACATGGCTTTTGATACTGAAATGTATCAAATGCATGTGCCACGTGCAGTACAAATCCAATACAATCACTTATATCTAATACCTCACTAACATGAATGGGTAAATGAAGTGTGGCAAACTAGGATGATACATTTATGATCTAAATTATATCATGTTTATTTGTAGATCTTGATTTCTCCAACTTTATGCTAAACCGTATATGCTAAAATGCATTAAAGAAATCCTGTTTTTTCTCACCAAATTCTAAACAAATTTAAAGAAAACTTGTTTCCTCTCACCAAATGCTAGACTGCATTAGAGAACCTTTATGGGATTGAAAATTTATATCCTCCTATGTCATGTCAAATTCATGGATACCCGTACTAAAACTGTATGCGTCTAAATGACATAGGCACAAGGTCAATCTGTATATATGCCCAATATCTTTTAAATGCTTAAGATCGACACAAATCTTAAGATTTTCATATGTATTATGACAATGTATGACAACACGTATTACTGAGGATAAACGATGATCATCTTTATTAATAAACCATCATACTATCATAATACATCAAAATGTACAAATGTACTTGGAGCAAACATAACGATTTGTTAATAACAGTGTCTAAGGATGTCAAAACACCCATATTATATACTTGTGTCACAAACACAAGTGAGCGAAATCCTTTAGTTAAAGGATCGACTTATAGTTCCTCAGTCTTTAAATGCTCCAAACTTTAATGTCACCTTTTGTATCAATACCTTTATAACCAAATAATTGACCTTTAAATGTTGAGACCCTGTGATATTCTTTCTTGTTATTAAACAACATAGCAATAAGGTTTCTATAGTACAACCCAATGGGTCTAGCCACTGAATCAACTACAAATAACTCAAAAATCAAGTTTTTGAGTCAAACCTTCTGTGAACAAACCCCATAGTATGCACTTTATATGCATAGTCGAGGAAGTTACTCGTGTCTACTTGACACACTTCCAAGACATTGTACCATTTGCAAACTTAAAACTGTAATCTTAAGTAGGCTTTCAATCATCCAGACACATAGCTAAAATTTGAATCTAAATTTCCTACAAGATTTAGTCTGTTGACTTTTCTATATATCAACATACAATCCTTGATTCCCTTTAGTATCACAACACTCGCTAGACTACATTTTTATGAGAGTTTTGATGAGTGTCGAGATCTGTCCAGGTGAATTTGAATACTTAGGACAGAAGATGCTACACCAAGGTCCTTCATATCAAAGTTCTTACTAAAAGTTGTTTAACCTCATACAACATGGTCAAGTAATTTGATGTGAGCAATATATCATCTACATGCAATAATAGAAAGATAACTTTGCTCTCCTTGACCCTATAGTACAAGCATCTTTTTAACTTTATTTTCCATGAAGTCGAAAGAGGCCAAACCTTATCAATTGTAAGGTATCACTTTTATGAGGTTTGATATAAACCATATATTGATCTGCATAACATGAAACCATGTCAGTGCCATCTGGATCCTGAAATCCTTCAGGTTGTACCGTATATACCTCTTTATAAAGGTTTTTATTTAGGAAAGTAGTTTTGACGACCAAATGATGTAACTCTATATCATTATGAGCTACAATTGCCTTAATTATCCAAAATATATCCTGCGACGTTACGAGAGAAAAGATAACATAAAGTCAACCTTTCTCTCTGAGTGAAAGTGAACCATTAGGCAACTGAGTGAGCCTATAAACTGTTGAACTTTATCCTGAAATCCCTTAGGTCTAAAAACTTCATTTACAATAGAGGAGTTTGCAGTTCCGTTGCAAATCAACTAGGTCCTAGACCTTGTTATGCTCCATGGCTTGTATCTCGTTATTCATTGCATCCCACCACACATCCGCATTGGGTTCGGAACAGCTTTTATAAAAGTAACTGGATCCACAACATGTCTAATAGCATAGTTCTGTACACCTAATTGATTGTGTAATTTAATAGATTATGTAATTAAATGGGATAGCAAGTCGTCTTACTCTAATAGATTACTTAACTGTATTAGATCTTGTACCTCTAGGAATCTCTATGCATACAGGTATTGGTTCCTGTTTTCGTACAAATATGATACAAAGATCTAGATCCATTGGATCTAATTTTATGAGTAGCGAGTACATGATAACTGTAGTATCCACCATGCTATCATCTGAAGGGTCAAAAAGCCCACCATCATCATAGACATCGTACACCAGAAACTTAACTATTTATGATTCCACTATTTTGGTCTCTCCTTCCCTACAGTAAAAGCAATAGCCTTAAAGTGATCGAGATATTTTACTAAATAGCAATGAACGGAACAAGCATACAATCTTTCTTTATAGAGATTATACTACCTAAGTAGGGCAGTCCCTTACACAAATGTGTACAAGGTTGCATTTCTAAACTTTTAAATAATTAGGTAGATTAGTCTTGTTCTGCATTGACTTCTTGAAGTCCTTTAGGCCCTGTTTGGCTGAATGTTAATTAATAGAATGGAAAGGAATAGAATGGAAGGGAATGGAATGGTTTATAATGGAATGGAATGTAATATAGTAAAAAAGTTGTTTGGGAAGGATGAAATGATTTATAATGTAACGTAGTGAAATATTATTTGGAAGATGGATGGAATGGAATGTAATGTATAATAAATGACTTTTATACCCCTTATATTAAAATGGTTATTGCAGGAGGTTTATTATTTTATTA
>JANTPM010000244.1:34439483-34452021 GCA_025434745.1 Erythroxylum divaricatum
ATTAAATATTACTATATTCTATTTGATATATTAATATTATGATTTGGTTAGAGTTGATATTAAGAAGAATTATTGAGGGTATATTAGGTAGTATGTATTTATTAGTTTATGTTCCATCCTAAACCTCCCGAATCGGAGGTTTCTTATTTTCACTGTTTAAGATGGAATGGAATGTAACATGAAACCCTCCGCTTCCATCCCAGTCCATTCCATTATATTATGAAACCTTCAAACAAACGATGGAAGTGTGTTACATTCCATCTCATCCCATTATTAACCCTCAAACCAAACATAGCCTTAGGGTGCAGTCATGCCTTTCAACAACACACTATTTTTCTAATAACCAATCGGCATAGTGAATTAAGTCACTATTCTAACTAATTCCAAATATCTAGCAAACGGACCTTTTAACGTCCTAAAATACCATGTTTGTCATGATATTCTCCTCCACGGTCAAATCTAACTATCTTGATGAATTTTTTCAATTGGTTCTCAATCTTCAGTCTTTAAGTAAGAACCTATAACTGTGATGGGAATAATCATTAACAAATGTTAAAATACATTTGGAATTGCACAATGCAATTGTATAAGGTCTACCGATATCTGTATGTATCAGAATCAATAAGTCAAAAGCATGAGTTGACTTCAATATTCTTATTAGTCAACTTACCCCTTCAACAGTCAGCACATGTTCCCAGATCATCATAATCTAAAATTGATAAATGCTTTCCTTGATCAATCTCTCAACCCTAGCTCTTGAAATGTAGCTTAAATTTTTATGCTACACCATGTATGACATCTCATTCACTAAGGTCCTTTATTTCATAACTTGTTTAGTACGATATGAAGAAGCATTTATCTAATTCGAGGTAAGACACATTCTATACAACCATATGACAAGAAGGTTGTACCATTATGTTTTGCATTAAACAGCAACTGTACAATAGAAACATTAAATACAAAGCATTAACCCTCTTTGTCCAAAATTGATCAAAGTTTCACATATGAAATATGTTGTGTAAAACTCAAATAAACCTTACAACAAAGTTCAATACATACATTCCCTATAGATATTACTTCCAATTCTTTATTGATGTGAACCATCAGTTTCTCCTTCCCTTATTTGTCTTTATCCTGGATATGAACCTTTGTATTGTGGAAGTACCTTGATCAAATGCTCCACTAAATAGCCATCATGAACTTAATGCAACTATCGCTAATTAGATTCATAATTGACAAGCCAAAGAGTAACCTGATGGTCTCATTCTTTCCTTTTAAACCTCATACTACTGGTTTCTTTATATCCCTAGGACCTTTACTAGCACTGGTTTGACCAACATCACCATGTGGAGAAGATTTGAACTTTCTACCTTTGAACTTAGCGAGCTTCATCTTTTTCTTCCCTTAAGCTGCTTTGAGGGCCATAGGAGTAGCAGACTTGAGATTCTCCTCCTCAACAACGCAATAGGCTATCAAAGCATTAAAGTCCCAACATCTTCAATCTACTATGATGATGAATTATTCTCAATATGTACTCCATTACTCGCCTTTCTCTCCTATATATCTCATGGAGAATAATTCTTTCATCAAGGAACTTGGCTTAACATTAGGTGAGACTATGTACCTCTAGGAGACATTATCAAGAAACTCCTTCGTTATGTCTGTATTCAAAAATCCACTTAGCATATGGTTAGGAATTGATCTTTTAATAGTCATCAAATATAATATATTAGAGCGATCATATGTTTTATTGGCTGCTTTATGAACTCTCGAGCTCCTAGATGCAGTTGGAGATGGCTTATCTGTCTTGTATGGCCATATCAACCTCAGCTATCTCTATAGCATTCTCAACACATCCTCCGTCCACTTCTTTGTATTGACACTGGTCAGGGTTTCAATAGTGACATTGATTTTGTTAAGTTCAAGAAGACAATGTTTAAATTAGCACAAATTAGGATAACAACGATACTCGAAGCTATTAAATAGTATCTTTACTAAAAATCTAATCACACATATTATGAAACACTTGTGGGCTAAATACATAATATATGCAACTAGACCTCTATATAAAAGCAATCAGAATACAAATCATCAACTCTCATGACACTACCACTTATGGGCGAATAGATCATTCAAGCAATGCCTTTTCTCTATCCAATACCTTTATGCACATCTCAAAATCTCATGTAAGGTCATCACCTGTGGGCAGAATAATCAAACATGAGACCAGAAATATCCCCTAACATGTAAGCAGAACAATTCAAAATATTAACTCGAAAGGCCACTGTGGTGACTACATCCTCATCAGCACGCAAAAAGTTTACAAACCCAAGGAATACATATTTATGTTATCCTCACATTCTTTATAGGCATATGGTATGTAACAATGTAACATCAATAAACACGAAAAACTAAATGCACAGTCTCATTGTCACACATCGTTCTAAAGACATTCACTGAAAACTTTATTTGATACTTTTGTAAGAGAAAAATCTCAGTAGAGTGACTATCGTGCATCACCAGACACTGAACCGACCACTCGAGACATGAAAACCTCATTATCTCCCTTATAGCAACTTTGTTGCACAAAAATTTACTCAAAAATGGCTTAAGAATGTCATAATTATTTTTTCAATCGACTATCATGCAATCCCAAACACTGAACATGAGACCCAAGACATGAAAACTTGAAACATCTCTCTTAAGTGATGTCCGAAGCATGAAAATTCACTTGAAATCGGATTCAGAATTCCTTAATTCCCTTTTTTGTAGTTAAACTTTAATTTATTACTAATGTAATGAATCCAAAAAAATGGAAAAACTTACTTGATAAATTTTTCGAACCCGAAAACTAACCCGAAACACCTTGGGGTATCCTTATGGGAAATTTGAAATTTTTGTGTGTTTTTTAAAATACTATAGTAGCATGACATCAGCCAACTAACATGGCGCACCACGATAGTGAGTGTGACATGGAGCCGTGCGTGCGCTGCATGCATGCGTGCTAGATGTGTCTAACGCATTCGTGTCACGCGCTGTTGTCATTTTGTGCTCATTTTGTATATAAACCTCTTTAATGTATTGAAATTATTATTCAAAATTGACGAATTTGTTTCTGAATTGTTCTAAGATTATTTTCAACACTTGAGATGTGAAATTGAATCAAAAAAGATACAAGGAAAGTAATGATAATCCAAAATCTTAGACTGGCAGAAAAATCTTTAACTAAGCGTGGGCACATGCAATGACAAAGAATCCCTGCAGAATCTGTTTTTAAATTCAAATCTGATTCACCTAAGATTTTCACGATCTTGAGAATTTGATAGCAACCTTACTGATGGGGATCCACAACCTGAATATGGGGAAAAGATCATGAAAAAAAAAGGAGGAGATTGAAGAGCATAAAGGGAGATTTTTGTTACTATTGACGTCAGCCATATTTAGGAGTTTAACATTTATGCAGTAATTTCTTTAGGAGTTTTTCAGATTTTCTAGGAAAAGATCAGGGATGGAAATTTTGTATTTTGTTATTTCTTTGTTGATTTTCACTTTCGTTATGATTAGCTAAATCATTTTTCTTGGTTGAAGAAAACCGTGTTATCATCTATTATGCGTGAGATTTTCAAATAAAGTTTGTTTCATTGATGAATATTGAGTGTCATTCGAATTACTTTTTATTGGTTGATTTCTAGGGTGCACAATTAGGAATTGATTCGTTTAATAGACAAATTAACAAGATATGACGTTCAATTTTGCTAATCAAAGGTGGCAATTAGGATTATCATCTTTAAGTTAGAGTTGAAAATTTTAAGAAGGTACTTAACTTGATTAAATGCATGTCGTACATGTGTTGTCTTGTTCATTGGTTTCTTAGTACTTAAAGCTATTAATCAATTAAACTTAAGATCGTATCTAAGTTGTTGACTAATAAAAATGTTTAGAATACATATTTCTATTCATTCAATCTTAAGAGAAAAATCACCCAATGAATGTTTGTTAGTGGACTGAATTTTATATCGAGGATCCATATTAGTGTGATAATGCGGTGACCCGAAACTAAAGTTTATTTACTGAACTTTTAAATTTGAGTATTTTTGTTAATTTTCAATTTTTGTAATTTTTAAATTCTCAATTTTTGTGAATTAAAATCCCCCCAATTTGTTTTAGTTTTGAACTCGTATAATCTTTACAGTTAAAATTTTTCGTGGGAACGATCTCAGCTCTTCACTAACTACATTTTCATTGTTAGAGTTGGTATTAATTTGGTTGCAGTACCACGTGCAGCTGCCACTTGTTGTCCATCCGACGTGCCACATGTATGGACGGTTGTGGTGCATGCGTGACATGCGCCCATCGTACCAAGGTCATAGGTGTAGCATCCCGTCACCGATGGGAAGGATAAATAGTAAATTTGGGTTGGGTTATGTTTCTGTACACAAAATTGTGCATGGATTTGTGACAATTCTCGGCTTTGGTATTTTTGCGAAAAATGTGAAATTGTGTAATTGAGAAATTGAATTGGAGTGCTTTATGAGAATTCTCCAGAAAATTGCAAAATAGGTACCGATGAGATTTCTGGTACAATGATTGTACCATTGACACTCCAATTAAAGAAATGATTTAGGAATTCTCATTATTGAATTTTAGAAAGATTTATGAAAGTCAAAATAAATGAAATGATTGAATTGGAAAATTGATGGGCATGAAAACGAGTGATTCGGAAACAGTTGAATTTCAAATCAGTTCCTAAGAGTCGAAACTCCCGAATTGTAATAGTAAGTTACAAGAAATTAGTATGAGGGCAATTTGGGCAAGATACTTAAGAGTATAAGGCTTAAGGTTTAAGGAAGGGGCAAAATGGACTTTTCATAATTAGTTATACTATAAAAGGGAAAATTGGGGTTTGAAATTGGGAAAAAAATGTTGTTGCTGTGGAAGAAGAAGAGGAAGAGATGAAGAAAAGGATTTTCGATGAAATCAAGAAGGGGTTTATGGAGTTTGTGAGCCAAATCAAGTAAGTCTAAGCCTCTTTCTTCTTATATAGTTGATTGATTCTTGTTTTTAAGTGTTAAGAGTATAGATTTGGGTGTTTTATATGTTGGGTTTTAGGGTTATCGTATATGGATGGATTTGGATTGTTTGATGAATAATATTGGTTTAAAATGGGTTGGAAATGGAGTATTAGTGATGTTTAAGTGTTTAGAATTAATTATGGCTTGAATAGAATGGAAAAATTGCATTGAAATGGTTAAAAATCAGATTCGGGAGTCGAGAACGGGCTCGCACGTTGCGACGTGCTCATGAACACGTCGCGGTGAGCGAATTTGCGCACGTTACGACGAGGGCGAGCGCGCACGTCGCGATGAGGGCGAGCCCGCAAGTCGCGACGAGCGCGAGCTTCTCTTCACCGCGGTGAGCTTTTATTCGCCGCAGCGAGGACCCCTTTTTCTCGAATGAATATATTTTGGTTTTTAAACTGCAACTTTTGTATAGATTGTCAAAGGAGATAATTTTCGATTTGTTATGAGCTAGAGACAAAGGTCTCCATGTTTTATGAAGAAGGGGAATGTTAAATCAGTCTGTAAAGGTTTGAAATATGGGATAGTGGTTTAATGTAAAATATAGTTATATGCTGGAGAATAACTTTGGGATTTATGAAACGAATTGACTGATGTAAGTATCAATTGAACTCTGATTATTAAGGAAGACCTTGAGGGTGAAATATTGGGATAGTGCCAGGGATGTCACTAAAGTGCATGATGCGTTTATATTTTGTAAATTGCTACTTGAGCATTATTCCGAAAGGACAATGTATTATTTAGAGTGTTCAAATTGTGATAGGGGCATTTGGAAAGTCAACCCCCAATATTACTGAGACTTTCATGCGTTAGCGCGGAAGCCAGGTGAGTGACCTAGATGGTTCTCAAAGTATTAAATGTTATATTTCAGTAATTTAAATTCTCTGAAGTAAAATAATGAGATAGTGTTGTATGTGAACTCTGGATAGAAGGTCCAGAGTATTAAAGTGATAGTATACCGAAATGTTATGAGAATGTGATAGTGTAATTGTAATTGTGATGTGAAAATCTGGAATAGATTACAAATGATTGTGATATACTGATCAGAGCTTCAAGCTCGACCACTGAAAAAGAGCCTCGAGCTTGAAAGGGAGCAGTGCATACCCAGAGGGCTCTCCTACCCCTTAGACACGTTTACCGATTAATGAGCCCTTGATGGGACAGTTTCAAAGCGAAAAGCTCAACGATTAATGAGTTAGAGCATACCCAGAGGGCTCTCCTACCTCTAAGACACATGGAAAGTAGTGCATACCCAGAGGGCTCTCCTACCCCTAAGACGCGTTCAATGATTAATGAGCCCTTGATGGGACAGTTTCAGAGAAAAGCTCAACGATTAATGAGTTAGTACATACCCAGAGGGCTCTCCTACCCCTAAGACGCGGTCAACGATTAATGAGCCCTTGAGGGGACAGTTCTAGAGCCTATGACCTAACGATTAATGTGCCCTTATAGGGACAGTATAGGCGCTTGGTCACAACGCTTATATAAATTGGAAATGGGTTACATACTGCATTTATTCTGATATGTTTGATTGAATGATAGGAGAAATGCCATACAATGGTGTGAAAACAGTTAAGGGGTACTTCTAATTATAGAATATATGACTGATTGTGATATGCTTACCGTTATATGGAATATTAGAGCTGTTGACCAGAGTTGTCATTGATTAGAGCTTTTAGCTCAACATACGAAAATGAGCTTCGAGCTCATGAATGATTCAGAGCCTTAGGCTCAACGTATAGCGGGCCCTGTATCCAACATTGGATAAGGGTCAGATTTCATTGAGCCATTCGATGGGACAGTTTAGGCACTCGGTCACAGCCAACTGAAAATAAATGGTAAGCGAGTGAAATATGTATGTATCAAAAATGGGATGTACGAATGTGGATTTCTGTAAATGTGTGAATGAGCAATTTTGAGAAAGTGTTTTATATGATAAAGTTAGACCAATATGAACCGTAGAATGAGATCGGATAGACAGAAATATGAATATTTGTTATAGATTGATTCTATACATGAGTGAGCGGACCATCGATGATGGTCACTCATTAAGTTTGCAAAAACTCATCCAAAATTTGCTATTATTTTTCAGGACTCAGAAGAATACCCCGTTAAGTAACGGGTGTATAGTGATCGCAGAATGATAGAAGAGGACGGGATCAGTTGCATCTGCATTAGTCTGAGGATTTTAGTTTTTATTTATAATGTTTTTATATGAGGACCCTCATGGTCATTACTTTATTTATCGATTTGTTTTGTAAGTTTTATTTTCCGCAACATAAATGTATCGAAAGTGTATGTAAGTGTTACAGGAAAATTGTATACTGTGATTTGACTGAGTGATGTATCACGCCACCCTCGCAGGGAACAGACTCGGATATCACCATCGATATCGGGCCCGAGTCTTACGAGAGTGTGGTGCTATATTTAGTAGTATCAGAGCCCAGAAGTACGAACTTACTTGGGCATTCTCTGAAAGATATGTCAAATCGTATACAGTAAAGACATGTTATAGCAGACCTTGGCAACTGATGGTGGCTAAAGGCTACGCTCAGAAGGAAGGAATTGATTATAATGAGCTGTTTTTTTTTCAGTTGTTAAACATTCTTTCATTATAATTTTGTTGGCCTTGATAGCGTGGTTGAATTTAGAGTTAGCTTAACTTGATGTGAAGACCACATTCTTACACGATGACTTGAAGGAGGAAATCTATATGTCTCAGTCAGATAGATGCAAGGTTGTTGGTAAAGAAAACTGGGTTTACAAACTGAACAAATCGTTGTATGGACTGAAGCAATCTCCAAGGTAGTAGTACAAACGATTTGACAAGCTTATGAAGGGTCAGAAATACACAAGAAGCAAATATGATCATTGTGTGTATTTACATAGACTTCAAGATGGGTCCTATATCTACCTACTCTTATATATTGATGATATGTTGATTGCGGCAAAGCGCCAAAGTGAAATTGACATATTGAAGGCTTAGTTGAGAAAAGAGTTTAAGATGAAGGATTTGGGTGAAGCCAAGAAGATTCTTGGCATGATGATAAGCAGGGACAAAGAGAGAGGCAAGCATTGGTTATCACAGAAGTAGTATTTGAAAAAGGTATTACGACTTTTTGGTATATATGAAGATTCAACACCTGTTAGTACCCCACTTGCTCCTCATTTGAAACTAAGTATCCAGTTATCTCCAAAGTCATATGAAGAGCGAGAATACATGACAAAAGTCTCATATGCTAATGCAGTTGGAAGCTTGATGTATGCAATAGTGTGTACAAGACTAGATATTTCATAGCTTATTAGTGTTGTAAGCAGGTACATGCATGATACGATAATGCTCATTGGCAAGATGTTAAATGGATTCTACGGTATATCCAAGATACGGTAGATGTGGTTTAACATTTGAGCGAGATGAATTACTTAGTTAACGCGTAGTTGGATATTGCGATTATGATTATACAGGTGACTTAAATAATCGACGATCTATAACAGGCTATTTGTTCACTTTAACGAAGGCGCTAGTTAGTTGGAAGTCTACTTTGCAATCAATGGTGGCTTTGTCTACAACAGAAGCAGAGTATATGGCTATTATAGGAGCTGTGACAGAGGCAATTTGACTTCATGGGTTGTTTAAAGACTTGGGAGTTGGTCATAAATAACTTGAGGTATATTCTGATAGTCAGAGTGCTATTCTTTTTTTTTTTGGTCATAAGAGTGCTATTTATTTAGTAAAAAATCAAGTCTTTCATGCAAGGATGAAACACATTGATGTTCGCTATCATTTTGTATGGAAAATTCTGGAAGAAGATGAGATAGTTATTCAGAAGATCTAGACTATAGAGAATCCTACATATATGCTGAAGTTACAAAAGCTAAGTTTGAACATTGTTTAGGCTTGGTCAATATCCTGCATATTTGAGTCAGCGCTTGACGGTGTAAATTTGGAAGCATCGTGAAGACTGCTTTTTATTATTTGTTTGATTGAGAAGATTTATATTTAATGGGATAAGAAATTGTGCCAAAGTAGAGAATTGTTACTATTTTGCACCCTTTTATCTATCCCACAACGTGAGTTTATATGTTTGGGGGGAGGTTGGTAGTTATAAAAAGGAGCTTTTCCCTCCTATTGTAATCATCCTAAATTTATATCTCTTCTCCCACATTAAATAAAAGCGAGCCATTTAAGTGATGCTCCGGAGACGCATGCACAATTGGCCGAACTCCGTTATCAAATTTTTCCATATGCGTTCTTTCCTTTTTTATTTCGCATTTATTATCTTGTTTCTTTTCAAGTTGTAGTATGGTATTCAATATTATTTTTCTGGTATATTTGTAGTGCTGTGTTCAATTTATTTGGGTATATTTACTATTCATGTGTGTACATGAATTAGGTTGTGATAAATACATCGTGCACGTAATTTCTGTCTAAGAGGCAAGGTTTTAAGTAAGACCGCTTTCTTGGAACTTTATGTGGAATGTTAATACTGTTTAGGAGGTCATTGTGATCTTTCCTAGATATTACCGAATCGGTTCACTTTACTAGTTGTTTGATTTAGAGGAAAAATTACCTGATTTTTCCAATAGTGAAGACGTCCATATTTTAGAGCTTAATAGAGATTCTATTTTCATAGTTGCTCTTTGCCTTTTACATCATATGTGAGAGATCCAGATAGGAGGATGTTGGGCAATCGGGTTGGGCTCCGATCCGAACTGCAGCGGAATAATCACAAAATTTTTTCGTGACTTTTGATTTCCCAAAAACCAAGATCTATTTAATTCCATAAAATGATTAACATGAGTCAAATAAAGCAGAAATTTAATTCGTATCTTATTTCGAAGCTTGATCTTTATCTTGATGCATCCCTCAAACAGTTTCTAAAACTGATCCGTCTCAACCACCATAATCGTACAAGTGTCCAACCTCTAATGGTATCCATAGAACATGTTGAGAGAACTCTGTAACTTTTACAGAGAGGATTAAGCATAAAGTGGTAGCTCCATAGAGCTCAAGCCTATTTATAATAAGCTTAGGACATTTTAGTAATTTAATTGAAATTAAATACTAATTTCTAATTTCAATTAAACTTTAATTAGAATTACATATAATTCTAATTAAATACTAATTATACCCAAATAAGATTCAATATCTTATATTGATCCTTATTTGTTAAATATCTCATATTTAATCATAAAGTTTCTTAAACTTTATAATTAAGTCCAACTTGATTAAATTAACTTTGCTCTCTCCATCCCCTTCTATATGTGAGACCCATTAAGTTCCCAAATAAATTGCCAATGATTATAAATTATAACTCTAATTCACAATTAGAATTAGATCAATTAAAATTTCTTTTAATTTATATTTAATTCTCCAATTAAACAATTTATAATCATAGATCAAGATTGGTGTCTAGCAAAGCATTATGACACCCAAATATTGAGGAATGTCAAAGTAGTTTTGACTAATCTTTTCGTGCATGATTTTTCTGTATAATTCAATCCTTTCATTAACTAATGTTCCAATTAGACATAGAGTATGGAATTAATGTCAACTTTATTTTGAGTCCAATTATATTAGTTCTCCGCCATTAGCTATTGATTCAATTAATGATATTTGTAATCTGATTACAAAATATCATTCCACCTTGGCCAAGTATTTCCCGAATCAATATTAATCGAGAACAACGGAACATTCTCTCTAATTATTTTAGGGTGATGAATCCTATCTTGATCATTCAACTATCTCTATACAGTTCATACAATATCCAATTACAACTGTTTAAACAACCTTTGATAAAATAGATCACGAGTAGATAAAAACATAACAATCCCCATACAAGATAACTTGATGACCTCAAGTTAAAGGATCACTTATACAATTATCACAATGAGAATTCCATAGACATACAAGTAATGTTCCAAATAGATTATCATATTGGGTCTATTAAGTGAATTTGTTTTCTAGCAAGCACCCACACATTTGTTTAAGTATCTCTATACTTTAGACTATGAGATCAACTATTTCCTTCATAAAAAAAAACAAAACGTGTACTAGTTTTTTTCCATTCTATTAATGCCCAATCTTAATAAAACAATGACTAGGAACATTTAGCAATAATACATAAATGCAATATGAATCATCATCATCATCATCGTCATCATCACCCAATCTGAAATCCCGTAATGAAGTAGGGTTTGGAAAGATCCGATAGTACGCAGCCTTACCCCTATATAGTAGAGAGCCTGTTTCCGATGGACCCACATGCGAATGAGACAATATAAGTATGATGCAAGTTACAGAAACACTTCATTAAAATAAATAAATACATAAAATTAATTAATTAATTAATAAATCTGCGAGAACCTAGTATGCTATAAAGTCCATCCCTCCTTTTCATGTAGTAGGTAAGGGAACTCCCTCATAGACCTTAGTGGAATGCTCCCTACTGATATGGGTAACTGGAACGGTCAATCCTTTACCCTGATTCGATCGTGCCAAACTTTTCTATTTCTAGCGATTACCTCATTAAGGGCTAACTCTGACATATCCTCCTTGATTATTTCCCGCCAGTTCTTGTAAGGCCTCCCTCTCCTCTTCTTATATTCGCTAAGTGATATACCCTCATAGCTTCGAGCCGGAGCATCGGAGGGCCTCCTCCGCACATGTCCATACCATCTAAGCCTAGTCTCTCTCAACTTGTCGGCAAAGCTTGCTACCCGAAGTCTATCTCGTACCACCTGATTTTGCATCTTATCTCTCATAGTAAGGCCACACATCCACCTAAGCATACGTATTTCTGCTACCAACAACTGTCTTATATGCCTACGTTTGGTAGGCCAACATTCTGCCCCATATAACATGGTTGGACGAATCACAGTTTTATAAAACTTCCCCTTGAGTTTTAAAGGAATCTTCCTGTCATATAAAACCCCTGATGCGCTTCTCTAGTTGGCCCAGCCTGATCTAATGTGATGTATAATATCAGCATCGATATTTTCGCCACATTGAATGACAGACCCAAGATACTTAAAACTCGTCCTCTGTGGTATGACGTCGGTGCCAATTGCTACAGCCATGTCATGTGCCCCCTGGTTTTCTGAAAAATGGCATTCTAAATACTCCATCTTTGATCTACTCATTTTAAAATGTTTCGACTCTAACGCATCTCTCTAGTAGTCTGACTTGGCATTGATCCCCTCCTTGGTCTCATCCACTAGGACAACATCATCTGCAAATAATATACACCAAGGTACCTCTCCTTGAATATGTTTAGTAATCTCATATAACACTAAAGTGAACAACAAAGCACTTAACGCAGATCCTTGGTGGAGACCAATCTTAATAGAAAACGCTTCCGTGTCCTCTCCTACCGTCCTTACGCTAGTCAATGCTCCTTCATACATATCCCTGATTACTTTAATATAGGTGATAGGAATGCCCTTAGCCTCCAAACATC
>JANTPM010000244.1:34457381-34474914 GCA_025434745.1 Erythroxylum divaricatum
GGCTAATCAACTAATTAAGGGCTAACTAATTGGCTAACTAAAATATATACAAACGTGTAAAAGATAATTAGCTAACATTTTATAACTAGAGACCCCTTGATGTGCAAGCGTGGTACACTCGATGCTTCACTGTTTACTACACAGGATGACCCAATTGGATATAAGCTGACAAAATGAGAAAGAAACACATGCAAGATTCGGACTGGTTTTGTATGGGTCGTGCTTTTTTTCTTTTTCTTCGTTTTTTTTTTTGTTACAAGTAAATCACGAGGTTTCATTTATTTACAGTGAATCTTCACTGCTTGAAGATACGAAAGGAATGTAGAAACAAATTAACGTTATTGGATCAAATGACTCTCGCGACATCTCTTTCAAGCTTCTTGGATTCATAGACTTTTGAGGTTATCCTCCCATCATGTCCATAACAAGTTTGATGTTGATTAATATTTCAACATAGTTTTTCTATGACATTCACCCACGAATCCCACCATGTTCGTTGAGAATGCTCATATGTTTAATACTTCAATCCCATGAATACTCCTTCAACCTTCCTTTTAGCTACATACAGCTTACTTACAAGAACTAATTCATGATTTAATATTTTAATATTTTGCGTGGAGGTATTTTTTTTATATGAATCCTTCTTAAGTTTAATATTACATATATTCTTATGAATACTATTATATATCATACTTATCATGACAGAGGTATATTTAATTGTTATATTCTTAGAATTAAAAGTAAAAATTAAGAATAATTTATATATAAAGATTGATCTATATAAAAATATGAATCTTTTTATATATGAATCAACCTTCCTCTAAAACAGAAATTTACAAGATTAGGAAAACAAAGTACTCCAAGTTGTTGCTGTACTCTCTTTGAATAATGTAAAAATCAAATTATTGAATTCAAAAAGTTGAAAATTCCTTCACGACTTCTTTATGTTGAAGTCAATGTTTGCATCGAGAGCTACCTACCCAGAGGAACTTTGAATGTTTCTTTATTTTTTGTATCTCTTTGATTACCAAAAAAAGAAAAAAAAAAGACTTAGTGTTCACTTTAGCCATCTAGAAATTTACGTGCTTTATATAAATGCCAAGTAAGTCAAGTCGGTAAGCGTGGTTTGGTTGACGCCTGATATACACATGAGGCATGTAGACGATTTCAGAAGAAAGAGATATAGCATTAATGAAGGGCTTGGGAGACCGGTCCTACGTTATTGGGGTGAAGGAAGCAAATGGTCCATGACAATGTCTCCTAGGAAGTTTTGTGGAGAATGGAGGAACGTGAGTATCATGTTAGTTGTCACCAAATGGACTAAGTCCCTCCTAAAGCTAAAAATGGTCCGTTTAAGCTTGAGCCTACATTCTTAATTACCTATTTATAAGTATTCGCGTCGAAGTAGCTTGCGGTGGGGTCAACTAAACGAGGATTTCACGTGCGATAGTAACCCTTCTTCTACTACAAACCACGTGCTCACCCTTCATCAATCATTCAATTCTTCCTTCCTTCTAGTGTTTTAAACGGTGAACATAGCATAATTAAGTCCTAACATAACAAGTTAAATTGCAGCTTAATCACTCTTGTTTTATATGCCCGAAATGAGCCAAACTTTCAATGTGCCTTTGATAAAATGTTATGTAACCTGTTCGTTCATCCATGGATCGACAAACCAATAATTCCCAGCCGTGGCTCGAACGACGATCATCAACTAAGAGATACAAACAAGAGATAGGCTGTGTAATGTTTTTGACCATATCAATCCTGGGAGCGTCGTAGTATTTATGCTTTCACATCATGTCTTCTGCTTCTTGTCCCCAATTGCATTGCCTGTGTCTCTCAAACTATATGTTCTCAAATTGCATCAATCAGATCATTCTAGCTCTGTAGGAGACCTGCATGGTTAGAATCGGGGGACCGTATAGCTATATTATGCATTCAATTTTTGGACTAATTATAGTCCAGAAATTATGGCTAGCTTCACCTTCCCTGATTCTGATAACACCATTTATTGTCTCATCCCCTTTTCTTTTGTCACTTTCAAGTTTTGACATTTTATTCCACCTTATCACTGAAAAAACAATAACGATAAGCAAAAGGAAAATAAGGTTTTGTAATTTTCTTTTATCCTAAAACCACAACAATGGCTCCATCCATGATCCAACCCAGCAAATAATTCTGAACTCGTGTCAGATTGTTATCTAACAGACGCACGTTGAGTATGGAGTCTGCACTTGGTCTTAACAGAGACTTACCTCCATAGATATTACCTCGATACATTTGAGTTGTATGGGGAAGAAGAAAATGGAAACGACAGAAAAAATAAAGTGGGCCATTGTATGTTCTGGAGCCTTGCCTCTTTAATAGTCGAGACCCAATTTGATCATAATTTATTTCTTGTTAAACAACTTAACAAAGTATGAGACAGCTATATATATACAAGGGATAAATTGTCTTATCGTTGCTAAAATAGATACAGTATTTATGGACTTAGACACTACCACTAAAATATAATTCTTACTTCCCTTAAATTTAACCCAATAAGAATTAAGAGAAATAAAGAAAGGTACTAATAAAGTTTTACCTTAAGAGTAAAAATAATAAATATTTTATGTTTAATCCCTTAATTGGTACTTAAACCAAACTGGTTTTTGAATTAATTCATTGGTTAGTGCTTTATTAAAAATATGTTTAAATCAAATTCATTTTCTAATCAACTGCTTTATCTAAAATATTTAATAATTTATTATGTAATTAAAGTTTATCTAATAGAAATTTCAAAAAAGTGATTGTACATTCTCCATTATACTATTTAAACTAAAAATCCAACAATACATAGTATAATATTAGGGATCATTCCGTTTCTCTTCCGTTTTTTTTTTTATTTTATAGTTTTCAGTTTTTAATATTTTTTTATATATTTTTTTCCTTTCAAATAAGAACATAATCTTGTTTGGTTATTAATGTCAATGCAATTACATATTAAATAAAACTTACAAATAAATTATTTTTAATTAAATAAATTTATTTAATCTCCTATACAACATTTATTAGCAAATTATTAATAAATTATTTATTAAAATAAATAATTTAAAATTAAATATTTATTTATAATTAATATTTATTTTAAATATATTTTAATTATTAAATCAAATTTTATTTGAGATTCATATATTTTAAGCTATTTTAATTAGATTTATTAATAATTGTCAAATTCAAATTTATTTCAAAATTTTAAAAATTATTAAGTAAAATTAAAATATTCATATTGATTACTAATAATTAATTTTAAGTAATTAAATATATAATATTAAATTAATTTATTCATAAATCTTATCAAAATTAATATATTAAATAATCAAATAAAATATATTTAATTGATAGTAAATTACATTATGAAAAAAAGATATTTTTATAATTTTTAAAATTAAAAAAATCAAAATTAAAATTAAAATCTCAAATAAAGAAAATTTTTATTTTTTTTGACTAAATTTATAATCAAAGATAGAAAATCAAAAATAAAAATCAAAACAAACCTGTAGGATAGTTCCTAGTAGTTTCATCAATTGGCCACGAACTTTTACTCGAAATTGCCAAAACATCCGGAAAGTTATATCGATCATGAGCTGTCCCCCACTTTCAGGAATTGAATCAAATGTGTAGTAAAAGCAAACAAAGATTAATCACTAAACATTGGAAGAAAAACAATCCTAAATCTGGGAGCTGATTGCATCACCAGTCACTTCCACCACCCCCACCAACTTAGGTAATTCTTGCCGTCAGAACAAATTGAACTAAGAAAATGAATGCTTACTCATCCCTTTAATCCGTGTTTAAAAAGGGCATGATAACAAGGACCCTTTTTTTAGTGAAGTTTATGGTTTTTGTTTAATTTCCTACTTTCAATTGACTTCACTCCCTATACCATCATTACTGCCTGTTATTTAGATGCGGTACACTGAGAATCAGGCGGCCGAAACTAAGTGCGGGCGTTGGTTGAATGTCGGTAGCAATAACTTTGACATACTTCTTCTTTTTCCATTTTTACTTTACCGAATTTACTGAGTCGTTTAAGCTAACCCCTTTTGTAACTTAGTTTGTTTATGAACAAAGATTCACAAATTAAATCCCAACCGTTCGAGAGTGTGGTCAAAATAGATGGCTGTCCAAAATCTTCAAAACAAAGCCATGGAGTTTAGGAAACCACATGATGGAAAAAATTTTCTAACTTGACCAATACAGTAACTCAGATAGTGCTGAACTTCTAACAGCATTACAGGGAAGAAAAATGTTTTACGGCCGATAATTCAATAATTATTTATGTTAATGTAATCTGCTTTGAATAATTTTCCTACTTATCAGAAAATTACTGTTTGAGAACGATACACCCCAACGATCTTGTTCCAGAGTCTCCACATGCATATCAGAAAAGGAGTGGTTCCACAGTTTTTTAAAGCAAAAGAAACGATCAAAAGTTAAGAACAGGATTGGAAATGTTAGTTGATGTTGCTAAAGAATGAAACTGAAAACAATAAATATTAAAGGCGAAGCTGCAGAAGTGCGAATATGGCCGACATGATTAGGATTGAGGCAATACCATCAGGGAGCATATGGGGTCTAGATTTCCAAGTTACCGTAGACTTTTGTGGGTCATCTGTTTGTTTTTTTTTTCTATGCTATTTTCTATAAGATTTGCTGTCTCTGTGTATTACATTTTTATTTATTGGAAGCTTTTTAGTTTTTATTAACAAAATCCAATAAATAATAGAGCTATAGCCTTACATTCAGCCCCACGCGAACTTGGAAATTAGTGAATCTCAGTGTCTAATCACTGTGGAATGATGTTTATTGCATGGTAATATGTGATGTCTGGGGCGGTGGAGAAAGCGCGTAGAATTAACATTTGGTCTGGTAATAAAACACATCATTAAGCAATATTAATAATCTTGTCCCTAGATCAAATTTGCCTAAGTTGTCAACCCGTCTTTGGCTGCCCTCACTTAGTATATATATACATGCAACCTAGCTAAAGACCTCCCCATTGCACCAACCAATAATCTCTCTTCAATGCTTCCACTTCACTTGTTCACACACAAATTTCGTTCAACAACTCTAAAATCCTCCAATCGCTGGCTGAAGTTTTTTCTTTTGCTCTCTGTGTGATAACTATTTGTTAATAGTTAGTGAAAGCCAAAATGGGACTCTTGTCTGAGAAAGCTATGTGCAATACTCATGGCCAAGATTCTTTATACTTCGCAGGATGGGAGGAATATGAGAAGAACCCATATGATGAAGTTAAGAATCCAACAGGCGTCATCCAGATGGGACTTGCAGAGAATCAGGTTAGAATTCATTTTGTCTTCTTACAAAAGAAATTTTAAAAAAACCAACAAGTACCTTGCACTAAATAGTTAACTTATGCTTGTAAAATTCTTTTTCAGCTGTCTTTCGATCTTCTTGAGTCATGGCTTGCCAATAATCAGGACACTGCTAGTTTCAAGAAAGACGGGCAATCCATTTTCAGAGAGCTTGCCCTCTTCCAAGACTATCATGGCCTTCCTGCTTTCAAGAAAGTAAGTGAATTATTCTTATTTCTGTGTGTTAATTTGTTGACGTGATTTGTTTTTCGTATAAATTGATCAAGTTGGATTTTTAATTATTTTCAGGCAATGGTTGAATTCATGTCGGAGATAAGAGGAAACAAAGTAACTTTTGATCAAAACAAGTTGGTTCTCACCGCCGGTGCAACTGCTGCTAACGAAACTCTCATCTTTTGTCTCGCTGGAAAAGGAGATGCAATTCTTCTTCCTACACCATACTACCCTGGGTACATACGTGTAGCTAACTTCCTATTTTTTCATATATATTTCCTGTTGTTTACCAAGCTAAGTTACCTGTTATTTATGCATGAAATATACATTTTCTCGTCTTATTTTCATATGTCTTTATAGATTTGATCGTGATCTACAGTGGAGAACCATGGTTGAGATTGTTCCTATTCAGTGTACAAGTTCAAATAACTTCCAAATCACTGCACCAGCTCTTGAACAAGCTTATCAAGATGCACAAAATCGCAACCTAAAGGTTAAGGGTGTGTTGGTGACAAACCCTTCGAATCCACTGGGAATTACCATTAGCCGTAGTGAATTGAATCTTGTTCTTAGCTTCATAATATCAAAAGGTATTCATCTCATCAGCGATGAAATTTATTCCGGGACTGTCTTCAACTCTCCAGGATTCGTGAGTATCATGGAGGTTTTGAAGGAGAAAAAATGTGAGAACACAGAAGTTAGCAATAGGGTTCACATTGTGTACAGCCTCTCGAAAGATCTTGGTCTCCCTGGTTTTAGAGTTGGTGCAATTTATTCCAACAACGAGAAGGTAGTATCAACGGCAACAAAGATGTCTAGCTTCGGTTTGGTTTCTTCTCAAACGCAGTACCTTCTCTCTGCTCTTCTATCTGACAAAAAGTTCACCAAAAGCTACATCTTCGAGAATCAAAAGAGGCTTAAAAAACAGACAAAAGCAGCTCGTCAAAGGCTTCGAAAAATCTGGTATCAGCTGTCTAGAGAGCACTGCAGGCTTGTTCTGTTGGGTCAACATGAAACATCTGTTGAAGTCCAACACATTCGAAGCAGAGAAGGAGCTCTGGGAGAGAATTGTCTACGATGTTAAGTTAAATATCTCTCCTGGTTCTTCCTGCCATTGCACCGAACCAGGTTGGTTTCGAGTATGCTTCGCTAACATGTCCGAGACAACACTGAACTTAGCTATGGATCGGTTGAAAACATTTGTGGATTCAACCACCAACACCAATTAGTGGGTTTTATGGCTATCGTTTGATGCTCAACATATTTTAACAGTCATGTCGATTTTTTTTCCAAAAAAGTTGGCTGGTTTTTTATTTCTTCCCATATTATTGTTGATAGTGACACATGGCTTAGAACTGGGTCTAGTCTTCTATTCTGTACGAGTTGCATGGGAACACCCCGAAATCTTATTGAATACTTATTTACTATAGTGTGCACATCTAATAGAAAAACAAAACATTATTCAATTTGCAATTATATATGTCTGTGTTTGGTCTTAAATAGACAATTAAAGTACACGACGTAAGAGAATGATGGTTAGATAGAGTGACGCAATGCAAATTTGCCCACGTCTTAATTTCTTCCTCTATAGCCCCATGATTTCGTCTCACAACTCAAATAAGCTCTTTTTTTAATTGAACCCGCAATCTCGTTTAAGCCAAGCTTTTACTAACCCAAATAAACTCTACAGTATTAAACTCGAAACTTTGTGAAAGTCGTGCCAATAGTAACTTATTTACTACTGTGAACATATAATATTATTGTTTAGAGCATGTTGTGTAGATCAAAAGAAGCATACAAGTCAAAAAGTGGCATATCTTTATTGCTATATTTTCTTTGGAACATAGGCCTTTTGAGGAGGGATAAGATTCTCTGTCTAATTTTATGGTGTCTTATTGTGTTCCAAAAAATCTCAACCATTCATTTATGTGGGACCGAAGATTTAGACTCTTTGGGGAGTGGGAGAAAAGCCAAAACACAAAAGGATATTACCTAGACTTCCCCGAATAGAGGCGATTTGTCAAGTGAAGTTAATACTGTCTGGGATGAACGCGTTGTTGTTCAAAAAGTCTTCACAACCCACTCAAGTGCTCTTAAAGTGGAAGAGTTCCTTTTCAACCAATCCCAAAAGTTCCAACCGTTAACCAATTAATAGTTCTTTAGTAAAGTTTGTGATAGTCTTTAGTCAACTAGGAGGCAAAAGCATGCGCAGAAATAGTTTTTATATATTTTGAGTTTGTATACTATTTGACGCGATATTTTAATTGTATATTCGAAGTATACAAGGTGAAAGGTTTGTAAATAAGTATCTTGTGCTTAGTTGTAATAATCTTTCCTTGCATAGGATGGGTGTATTATTTTTATTATTGATAATATAATGAAAAAAAAGTTAATGACATTAAAACACAATGTATCAAATACAATTAAAATCATCACAATCAAATTATTGGTAACTTTTCAGCCTATATTCTAAAACTTTGCTAATTCAATCCCATTCCTTTGTCAATCTAACTTGGTGATATGGTCATACCTTATGATAATCAATGCAATCAAATTACGTTATGATCGGAGAGAAAGACATGGAGCAAGTGGCCATTATTGTAATTTTTCTTTTTGGTACTCGATATAATCATTGAGCTATTGTGTAGGCATTGTAACACATTGTGGACAATTTATTTGGAGTACCTAACCGCTATTGATTGCATCGTGAATCATCTGTTCATATTTTAGTCGAAATATCTGTTTGTATTTGTGCACATGGCTTATTTCCTAGACAGAAGATACGGGAGTACGAATATCAATGGTGAAAGTCTCGAGTTGGCCTCAGATCTTCTGTTCCATATTTCCTATCTCAACTCTGTCTTATTTAATCTCAACTATTTACTTATATGAACGGATGATCACGTTCATTCAAGTTGTCAAGAAAATAAATAGTTTAGCTTGAGCAAACATTTATAGAGATTAGCAAAGCATGATAGGTACGTTGAATTGAAAGGAGGGATACAGACTAGAATCAGCGACCATTTAACTGCTGAGAAAGATCGACTAAGATACATGTTTGTTATTTAAGTCTCTTCAATATGCTTTGTATATCTACAATTACTACTTTTCAATACACAAAGTTAAAAAAGATCACAAAAGCATTTACAAACAGCAGTATAATAATGCCACCCAGTATTCGTGACTGCATGTAGATGAAACATTGTTGGGGAGGAAGATAGGGAAAAAGACCCAGTTAGTTCGTATATAGAGGCATCTACAACACCAAACCGACCAATAGTAAAGGAATTAATTGCCACTCCACTTCTTGTTTATTATTAAATTACCTCATATGGTAAGCTTAATTGGATTGCATCCTTTTGGAGTGCCTCCCTTCATGTGCTATATGAGATGATCGAATGCATATATGAATTAAAGTGTTGTTTTTGGTCTTTCCACTACAACAAAACTTTACTTTTTACCCTAGACGTCGCTGATTTATTATACCTTTTATGATGTTTTGTAAAACGTCGTTCAATATGCATCGTTTCCTCGACGTTTTTCATAAAACGTCGCTGATTGCGTTTCTTTACTATATCTTCAACGACGTTTTTTATGACGGTTTCAAGACAATCTGCGACGTTTATTGATAATTTGTGACGTTTTTAAAATGTCGCTGAATGGGTATTTTTCTTGTAGTGTTCCCTGGGCGGGCGATTGAGTACCTGTTAAAACTGCCCATGATCCTTTCATGTAATTAGGAGTTTGAGATTTTAATTGTTGTTATCAATTAATTTTACCATACTTAATTATCTCTAAAATTTTAATCAAAAATGAGAATTTTGGTCGGTTGCGTGTTGTTGACTTTGGCCATGTGACCTTAAATAGTCTATGGTCTTTTAAGAAGCTAGTGTTCTACTTCCAGATTGACCATTGAAATACAGCAAGTTTTATTCAATGAATAATTTATAGTGTGAAAATACTTCATCGTGCCCTTGATTTAATTTGTATGTAATTAAATAGTCAAACCGGCTTAAGTTAAATTGATTCAACTTTCAATTTAAGGATCGGAGATTTTTGAATGGCATATGACTTTTTTGTAAGAACATCTCAAACTTTATATTTATTCCTTTGTTAATAATATAAAATTGCTTGAAATAATAAAAAGAAACCATCTTATTATTAACAAATGTTGTTAAAAAAATTTAAATAAGATAATCAACGTCTTTCAACTTGAGACAAACAGGCATGGCATAACAAAGTAGAAAACAACTAATTAATTGAGATTACATTAACATAACAAAAGAAATTAGACGTGAAGTGAAGTGATTAAGTACAACAATTAATTGGAAGTTAACATCATAACCAGACATTAAACAAAGTCAAGTGTCTAATTCGTTGATAAGCACGACGACAGTGACAAGGAAGGGCTTGTCATAAATGTTCTACTCGACACAATCAATTATCTGCTGTAAATAATCATAAAAGCTTTTGGTTAGTCTTTGCAATAACAACGACTATTTCATTTGCTTTCACATTGAAAGGGAATGAGACTGACAAATTTTGGTTAAATGGGTATGGGATTCACGTGGGTTTCACATGTTGAAGGGAACATAGAACACCTGCCCAGAATTCTTCAATAAAAGTGGGTTTGGAAGAGGGTAGGGTATAGGACTTTGATGTTCTGTATTCTTTTATTTTCCGTATTTGGTTTTTCTTTTGTCACATTGAAGGAGCAACCTGGTATGCCTTCATCTGGGCTGTGCTTAGCTAGATGAGGAAAAGGAGGGTCATGTGAACATGTCTTATTGCGTCCTTCCCCACTTCCCATTACCAAGAAATTCAATTCTAGTATCCTCAAATGGGTCCCTTTTGAAGGGTCATCATAGTAGAATGTTTTTGTTCTTAAATTTTCTTGTTGAACAGTTGAACAATTTATAGGATGATTTTTCCATATAGTTTTTGTCTTCATTCGTGGGCTGTGTGCTAGAGAGCATTGTTTTTATCTTTCTTATGCTTATTACATGTAATTCTACAGCATTTATTTTCATGTCCATCGAAGATTGTAACGAATAATTTGTTGAACAAAGTTTTTATTTCTAATTTAGGCTTTGAAATCATGTAAGAAATCTTAGTGTCTGCTTGATATTATGGGTAGATTTTATGAAGATATATAGTTGAAACATAGTGCTAGGGAGTCACCTCCATTAATGCTTAAAAGTTAAAAGAAACAATGGTCTGAGAAGATAATGAGTTAAATTTAATGATTAAAGATTTCATGGTTCAATTGTAAAAATTTTAAATTTTTCAATTTTTCGGTTTAGTTTTTTAATTTTTTATTCAATTTATTTTAATAATTTTTTGTTGTTAAAAATCAATCAATTTGTTAATTAATCGACCAATTTTAAAATTTAATAATTTCTTATCAATTAAAATAAATCAATTAATTTTTATTTAATATTTTTTAATTAAATTTTAAATTCTTCGATAGATAAAGACAATTTGTTTCAATCATATTTTAATTAAATTCTTTGATTTTATTTTATATTTATTCAGTTTTACAAAGATCTAATAACAATTTAACCTTTTAAACTTTCAATCTTTTGTTAACTTTCGCTTCGATTTTTAAAACAACGGTCTGGTTTTTTAGACAATGTTAAAATCATTAACTTATCACTTTATTTTCATTTTTTTAAGTAAAACATTAATGACAAACTGATTTCCACCGTACTAAAATAGCTGTAATCGTGAAACAATATTTTTTCAAAGATCTTATTCTTGAAACACACCTTTTTAGACGTATGAACACAAGTTTGACAAGCACAAGTTGTTAGACATCGTGAATTTTGTGAGAGCAAAGGAAAAGTCATCAAGTATAATTATGAAGCTTCAGTCATCTACGTATCAATGTGAATTTGAAAGTGATTTTAACATAGTTATTGCATTATTAATTTTGCTAAATTTTGATGTAATACTTGGGTTAATTGATGCAATTCTATCAATTTCATAATTTATTGGATGAATGGGAAGTTCCTTTTATTATAAAAATGTTATATCTTAAAATAATTATTATCCAATTCTAACAAAATTATAAAAATCAATTTAATTTTGAGTATCCTGAATATTGGGATTACATTGCATCTGTATAAAAAAACTGATTGCTGAGAAGTAGGAGTGGCCTAAATAATTTCAACTCCTCACTTATAGTTCTCTCTTTCAGGAGATCTTGAGTTTGAGTCACGTCAAAGGAGAAGAAATAGAAAATATTCTTGTTGATGATCCTCTAATTCTCTAGGCAAAACTCTTTAATCGGATCAATTACAGACGCCTCGTTTTCAATGATAGTGTGAAAGTTGCTAAAAAAAACTGATTACTTGAGAGATTCCACAACACTTAATGGAATTTGAGATCTGCAGTTTTATCTTTACGATTGAAAGCTTAGCTTTTTCCTTTATCGGTTGCTTAAGTAAACTTGTACTGTTGTACATATATAGTAAGCAAATTAATGGGAGTAGACTTGTTAAGGAAGATTTGTTGCAAAGTTATTGCTTTGGCAGACTGATAAGCAAGATGGTTTACTACTGTGTTATAAGTACAAACAAATGAAACACAATTCTGTGGGTCGGATCTATTCTTTTTAGGTATTATGGATTTAGTGCTTCTTTTAAATGGGATAATTACTCCTATGGTACTACGTTCTTGAATTAGCCTAACACGAGGGACGACCTAAAAAGTCAATGAAAGGTTTCGATAGAGCTAAGCCAAGCAAAATCTCTGTTTTTATTATGGAGATTGTTCTATTCGGCAACTAGCTCTTTTTTTTGCCTGTAAATTGTACTTTGTAGGAAATTAGTTTTCCAAAATAATTATATAAAATAGAGTAAACATAAAACACTTAATAAAGAGTTTTAATAATGTAAGAAACAACACTCTTATTAATCTTGAATTTTGTTGTAGCCTTTTTACAGGGCAATGAACTCGTTAGAGTTTACTTATTTTCTAACTCTCAAATTCCTCACTACACATCTTTTTTTACTTCAGATACACTGTTTGGAACGAATCCAAACCTTTTGTATATAGTCTTATAAAGCAGGTTAGCATATAATTTAAGAAAAGAAAATTGTAAAAGATGGCAATAAGTTAGGTCAGGCTTAGGTTGGAGCATGGAGAGGCCTGAGTTCGAGCCCAACACAAGCTCAATTTATTACTTTATTTAAAAAATTCAAAAAATGACATCAATATGTACCTCTAGATTAGAACTCCGATTGGATCGAGCTTGAATAGCCCGAGCCCTAGCTCGACCCGTAACTTAGTTAAGTCAAGAAATTCGAGCTTGTGACTCGACCCGTGACCTTGGGTCAACCCTGTCAACTCTCCGTAAGACATTCCCAAGACATAAAATCCACGATGTTTTCTTCTAAAAGAGTACCACCATACAAAATCACAATCCGGCTCCACCCAACAGCAAGCTTTGCATGTAAAGTCAGACATCATAATGCTGTCCACACTCAGACACAGAAAGCATGGGCAATGCCTGTTGTTTCTGGAATTCCTCTTAGCTTGCTGTGGAGAAAAAACAAAAGGAAACGACTTTATTAGAGTCCACTTTCCAGGTTTGGATTCATCGCAGAACGCTGATATCACGAGTTCTGGCTTTATTGGGCAAATGGTCTCTTAACGTATTGTATACTAAATTCAGCTACAGTACTAGAGGCTATCATATCTGGGCTTCGTGAGCAATTTGGGCTAGATGAGTCGCCGTTTTCTTCAGACTTCAAAAGGAAATAATCTGGACACACAGCCCGAGTATACCCTGAAAACTTGAATTGGATTCGCCATATCTTTCATTTGTATCTCTGCCACATATCGTATGAGTAAAATGTTAGACCACCGTTTCAATCTTGGTGCCAAATGGATCATCCCTTAAGGCTCTGAATCAAAAGAAATCTAGGACATACTGCAGAACTCCCTATGCTATGGGATGTTTTCCATTTTATTTGAGGAACGAAAACTTTCTTAGTCCATTGATTCGATCAACTATATTCATAACACAAGGAATATTAATCTATTATATGCAGGTTTATCGAAAATAGTCTTTTTATTAAGTAAGAAGAAAGATGCATTATAATGAATCTTTTCGAACTTTGCGTTTCAACTAAATTCTCATTGATGTTATTGTTGTTGTACGATTGTCATTAACATAGTGAAGATTAATAACTCATTTCGAGTGTAAACAATTGACTAACAATAAGAAGAATGGATTTTCACTGGCTCTGGAAAAAGCCTGTCAAAACAATGCCAAGAGAAACAATAATTAAAGATGTTTTTTGAAGGAACTATCCCCATCTATTTTTTCCTTTTGTTTTCTTTTTATCATTGATCACTCCATATATACACAACTAAAATCGATGACAGAAAAGAGCCTCAACCTCTTCTTCCTGGAAGAGGAATAATACTCGAGACACAAATTTTCACAGAGAACAATCAGATTCATACCATTTGTTTAATGCAATAAAAACAATTAGTTCGCTAACTTTGGAGGTGATGAGAATAAATAACTAAATATTCTTAGTATATGTGCTAGTGAGTGTCGATGTCACCTAATAAACAAAGAAGCAGACCTAAATACTTGGATTGCAGCTTTTCATTTTAAAATCAAAAGCTTGTAATAAGGTCGTCGGGAGGCTGTTGTCGCGGCTTGTGGGAACTCAAGGCATCAATCAAGCTTCTTCCTTGTTTTACACTTGCTTTTTATTGTTTTGTCATGGCATCACTTTGACAGACATCTACCTTTCCAAAGTACCTTATATGTAAACACTTTTAAAACTTTCATATGATGAAATAATCGGTGTTTAGTGAATGTTCTCAGCCTTCAGGTAATGAAAACGTAAGTGCTAATTGTTAAAGTATAAACGAAAATAACAAAAAGAAAATTAAGAGGACAAAAAAATTTGTGGTTGGGCTTAAGAGTTTATTTTAAAAACAAGATATAATTTATATCTTTCCCCTTAGATTTGCGTGTATTGTTTATATTATAATAATAGGATGACAAATTAAATAGAGAATAAAATTTTACAATTTTTTTAAATTTAATACTAACTTTTAAAAGTTTTTAATTTAGTAACTTAACTTTTTTAATCTCGTATAAATTAAGTCAAGAAATTGTTTAGGTAGATGTGATATGTCTACTAAATGTTATGTAAATATTCATACGTTATTCACGTAAAAAAGTAATGTTTTGACCTAAGTTAAACAAATTTTTAAAGGCTTAGAAATTTTGACATTAAATTAAAAAATCTTTAAAAATTAGATATCTTAAAATTTGTTATCTTTAATGATATAGGTTACATAAGTTAAAAGATTAGTCGGTGTTATTTTAACATATCAATTTTCACTTTTATATATATTTAGACAATGCTCCACTAATTTTAGAATGCTCCACTATTTTACTTAGGAAAATATTTTTAAACAAATGACCTAGGAACTATAAATTAGATAAATTGATAAACTTTAAGGATGAACCTTAGTTTCACTTGCCAAACTAGGAGGCAAGTGAAAGCTTTTTGAAAAATGAAAAAGAAATTAAATTATAGTTAAAACTAAATCGTAGTTCAAGACTATAAGCCTACCATTATATTGCAATAGGACCTAAAAGGAAAAACTTCCTAAGGAGATTTATGACAATTTACGTAATAAAGAACAACAAGAAACAATTATAGATACCACTAAAGGTTCATCTCTGTGGGAAAGCTCATTAATCATTTTTGGTATTTGGGATTTTGCTATCTCTTCCTAACAGATTTCCTTTTGGAATATTTGGATTGCACGTAAGAATAGTCAGGGATGTTTGGGACATCGGCTACAACTAGTGGGGGATCACATTCCTCTGTTTGTTCAACATCCCCCCATCCCCTGATTCTAACTTTGCCCAACAATTGCAACTGGAGTAAGCATGTTGTCCCAATTCATCGAACAATGCTTCAAATATTAATAGGCAAAATCATTCACGCCATTGTCTAGATTCTTCACATTATTTGCACTGGAATTGTCAAGAGTTGTCTTTCTTTAAAAAATATGTGTGATAACTTATTCAGTTGTCAAATCAATTAGTTTATTATCATTGACTTCAACACCATTAAATACATCCCTAGCACTATTAAGCACACCTGCAACAACACTAGTAGTTTCATCCTCTATAAGAAGACTATCTGTAACAACCTCAGATTTCCCAACCTGCAACTACACATATGATTCCTCACATTCTAAAGAAACGTTACCATCACTATGTTTGTCAAACACCTCACGATTCAAAGGTTCCTACATAACATTACATTTTCCCAATCCAGAACCAACAGGGGACTTAACAAGAGGCATCTCTGAACAATCAACCATCTTAAAATTTTCAACCTCCAACTGAACAATTAGATCCTCACAAGACTGAATTATTGCCATCAACAGGATTAGCTATATCATCTTTTTGCAATGGATCCTGAAGATTATTATTGACTATCTGGCCATCCTCGATTAACAGTGAAGAACTAACAACAATCTCCACATGGGTCAACTCCTCTCCCTTGCCAAATATAACATGATTCATCTTAGAATTAATAAGCAGACTACTCTCCTTCTTTGAGGGAACATTACGAGAAACATAAGTGACTCCCACCGACTCCTTTTCCAAAACTTATCTAACTTCATTATTAAGGTCCTCATGCTATCTCAAGTGAAGAGCCCTACTTGTGGGAACTCATTTTTCAAATATATCATATCCTCTTCATAGAGGAGTTTTCAAATCTATGCAAATCGGCTTATAAGGGAGCTAGTCACATAACTAAGACTCGCAACTGTCCAGAACTCTATCGGAAGGTTGTGGAATTGAACCCATGTAGGGATGACCTCGAATAAGCTTCAGTCCATGTCCATTTTGGCCTCCACTTCTCCTGAAATAGCGATTGGTCACTGAATTTCCAAGGACCCTATTCAACTATTTCTGACAAGCAGGAATCGTCAGTGAATTTGAATAAAATTGAGTCATCTTTTTTCAACATGACCTTTTGTAGCCCCTTCTTCCCCCACTTAACTTTAGCCCATGTGTTAACAACCAAGAAGGCCGGTCTTTTGGACCAAAAGAAATAAGCCAACGTGGACAACCACACTCTCATTCTAGCCTTTGGAAGTTTAATCGGAAGAGTTAAGATCTCATCCTTCAAAACAATGTGATAGTGATGTACAACCCTTTTGTTGTGTTTTTTTACTGTTCAATTTACATCATAGCCCATCCTCATGAGTAGAAGTCATATTTTCCCCTGCCTTTGTTGGGGACGCATTAGTGTGCCTCTCTAGGGAGCCTTGAAGAGGTCCTCTGTTGAGAACTGAAGATTCATCTTTGGAGATTGTCAGCTAGGAAGGAATGGTTGGGAAATTGTAGGCGGAGGAAGTTGAGGGAGGTGGTTCTCCTTCAATGTCCATTCGCAAGGCCTAAGAAGGCCTTTTGAAGAAGGAAGAAGCAGCTTGCACGATGGGTCGTCGCTCCCTCCCATTGGGTTACTCTTCAGATCAAGTTATACTTCATGACGTCGCTCTTCTCAATGGTTCAAAATCCAGATCTCATGCCGCTCCTCCCTTGGTGGTTCAAAACTTAAATCTCACAATGCTCCAAGTTGATGTTAGAACTATCATCTAATAGCCTTCTTGTGAAAACTATCATCTAATTAACATCAAATACTTAGGGGCCGTTTGGTTCCACTTTTATTTTGTTGTTGTTGTTTTTAGTTTTTGTTTCCTGTTTTTAGTTTTTGTTTTTTTAATGAAAACCTGCTTGGTTGAAATTTGTAATATAAAAACTGAAAATAAAAACCTCTTTGGTTAAAATTTTTAATAAACTCATCATTATTATTATTATTATTATTATTATTATTATTATTATTATTATTATTATTATTATTATTATTATTATTATT
>JANTPM010000244.1:34544811-34563358 GCA_025434745.1 Erythroxylum divaricatum
GGATCTGCTTCATTTGATTCCTCACCATTAAAGAAGGGTACTGATGAGTATAGAAGCCCAGTAATTGCAACTACATGAGTCACATGTATGAACTTTCGTTAAGAGTTTGGACTATTAGAAACAATGAGAAGAATGGTGCTATGTCAGAGTTTAAGATAAGGAAACTTGTGGATATTTAGAAATAAGAAATATTACGTAGTTTGATATGTTAGACATAGATTTAGTATTTGTGGTTATATCAATGAATATGGTAACGGAATTTTGTTGTGGATATGTACTTGAATTGATATGGCTGCTATGGATATTTTCATGAATTGACTAAAAATGAAATGGAGGCAGGGGTGGAAATGACAAGATTTAAGGTTTACAAGCAAAGTGGAATTGAAAAGTTGAATTTGGAATTTATGATCTAGTATTAGATTGTGCTAGTAAATTTGAGATCAGAATTTCAAGATGGCTACGCGTCTATAAAAACATGTAGGCATGACAATAGCTAGGTTGGGCCTTATCCCATCCCTATCGGAAAGATATTATTTCATAATTATCTACGATTGTTTATGTCTCTAGCATGACCCCTTGATTAAATGTGAAGGGAAGTGAGATAAATATTGTTGAATTGAGCTCGAAACATTTAAGCCTTTATGTAACATCTCGTTACTCATGTTAAGGCTAGAATAGTATACAAGAAAGTTTATTGTGAAATTAGAAAGTGCATTTCATGTTCATGTATAATAAGACATATACATACATTTGAATATTGATTCTTTTTGCACATTAAAATAATTGTACATGCATTCATTAACATATTCCGAGTATAATTAATTATAAATGTGATTATATTGAGAATTGTGAATTATTTGTATTGAAAATCGATATGGAGAATATATGTATTGATTTAGAATTTTTAGTGAATTTTGGGAATATTTTCAAAAATTATTAGGTATTGTCGAACTAAGAAAAATGTCAAGTAGCAAGATAATTGATAAATGATAGTAGAATTTATTGTCCAATGGCTATGAAAATTTTGATAAATGACTTTAAGATTTACTGAGAAAATGATATTGAAAATTAGAGAAAATTTAGAGTAAAATTTGGAGATGATTGAACTAGTTAAATGAGAACCTAGTTAAAGCCTTAGAAATTGGACAAGTGGCCAAATCAAGTCTTAAAAGCCACGTTTTTTCAAAACTTGAAAGACTAAGTTATTGTTGTTCTTGTATTAATTTCTTCTTCGTGGCTTTCTTTTTTAAGCTTCATCTTTTTCACAGATTTACTTACCAACATCCATCCACATTAAATTTAGCTTTATTATTTCTCACTTGCTACTCCCATCTTGCTGTTTTCTTACATTTGCCCTAAGAAAACCTAAACTAATCCACCTTCAAGATGATGAATATAAGTTGCATGAGAAATTAGGGCTTCTTGATATTTTGAAGAAATTGGAGTTTTAACAAGTAAGTATCATGTTAATCCTTATGAGTAGTATGAATATAAGATAAATTTGGTGATTATTTGACATTACATGATCGTGAGAAAATTGTCATTTTTAATGAACACCATGGATATAAGATGAAAACATTGATGTGCTATTTTTATGTTTTGATGATTAATATGTCATAAGATAGAGATGAAATTATTTTTTGAGTTTGAATAATCAATGGAAATGTGTATGAGAAGAGTGTAGAAAATTCATTAAAAAAATTGATGAGTATATGCTCTGTTTTCTTTTTCGATTGTTCATGTGAATTTTTTAGTGTTTTAGAAATGAGTTAAAAATGAGTTTAGAGTTAAGGAAAAGGTGATTTTGTGATTTAAGAAGGATTAAAATGATAAATTAAGATGGAGTGAACGTGTTGAAAGAAAATGAGAAAGTGCAGCAGAAAAATAGGAAATGCAAAAAAATGTAAAGGATATGCATGAATAGATTCTGTTTTTTAGTTTATGTTTAATCATGGATTTTTTTATTTGTTTGTGTGTGAGTTGAGTTGAAATAAAAGTAGGAATGAAGAGGAAATAGGGAGCATATAAGTTATAAATGGAAGATTTAGCAAAAAGGAAGAAGATAAGAAAGAAAATCTGCAGTTTCAGAAGAAGGAAGAGTTGCACGATCATACTTCTGCACGATCGTGACATTGAAGAAGGAATTGGAAAAGCACGATTGTGCTTCTACATGATCATGACGTTGCTGATCCATCTCGCGGGTCATGATCATGCACAAGGCACGATCGTGACATTGCAAGATTGAGGCACGATCTTGACTTTGAAGGTTTATAGAAAAGGAGATAGTTTTGAACATCCTTCAGTATTTTGACTATAACTTCTTCTCCCAGCCTCCAAATGACATGAGATTTCAACCAACAAACTCATAACACATTGTTCTTCCTCTCCACCAAAATTTATGATCATATAAAATCATTCGGAAAAGATTGATTAATGAATTTGGGACAAAAATGATGAGGATGCTGGAATATTGATAAATAAAGTATTTTTACTGAATATGCTTCGATATTTCAGCTATATCTTGATCTTTAGATTTCCAAATAGGATGATTCTTAATTTATATTAAACTAGAGATATATGGATACAAATTATTTGAAGAAATCGAAATCTAAGTCTATCTCTAAGAGTTCCAGAATTTCACTTGAAGTTGAGTATAGAATACTGTTGTAGCTTAAGAATAATCCGAAGTCTTTTGAATATAACTTTCGGAATACTGAATTAATTTGTATAATCTTAGTGTCATTAGAAACTTAACATATAGGGGATCAATTTTCTAAAAGGAAGTGTTGACAAACTTCTCCATTTTTCTGGTCAGATTGATAGTGCAATGTAGACTCGAAGGTCTATTTTTAGAAAAATCTGGAGTAAGCAATTGGATTACGAAATTAGATTCAAATTGTTTTATTAAGGTGTAAACTTTAAGTATAAGTTTTACTTATGTGAGTTTTGATATATGAATGATAAAGTGACTATAATAATGGAAATATACCCGAGATTGTCGTTGAACATGCATTGTACATATTACATATACATAAATGTGCATAAATGAATACTTATAATTGTGCAAAGTTGTCATGTGTACCAATATGTATGTATTGCATGATATAAAGTAGCATATTGAGCACCAACATCCAAACGTTGTTGGGACTTTGAGGCAATAGCTTCTGGAGCAATCTGCGAGTAACTTAAATGACCTCACTTAATTATTTGTTTGCTTAAATTATGTTTTGAATTATCTTACGAATGTGAGATTGGTTATTTGATTTCGAACACTGAAGGTCTAATGGTTGTGATGTATGAATGTGATATTTGAAATACTATTTGTATGTGAATGTGAAGAAATAAATGATACTCAACAATTTTGTTGAATGTCGAACTAAGGTTCAATGATAAATATGTTCTGAATGTGAATGTGAAATCACGTGATTGATTGAGAATATGAGAATGTGAAGCATCCATTACATGAATGTATGAAAGATAAAGGCAATTGTGATCCCGGTATTAAAAACTTAAAGCTCATATTGTGATCAGAGCCTTAAGCTCAGTTGTAAATGTATCCGGTATTTACTAAGGGATATGGGACATTATTTAATACTGCTCGGTATCTACGAAAAATATGGGCTAGTAAAAAGGCACTTGGTTATGATAATAATAATAAGTGAAAGTGAGTTTCACGAGCATTGCATATACATTATAATACGTATGTTTGACTGATTAAAATGTATTGTTGTCTTGTATTTGAATGAGAATATGATACGTGATGCTTCTTGCAAAATGCAAAGATGTAAATTGCATGTTATGTGTGTTGATATGTTGATGAATTGAGTGAACCATCGATAATGGTTACCTCATTGAGTTCATAAAACTCACTAAAATTGCATTGTTGATTTTTTAGGACCGAGAGAGGACATTAGCTACTGAGAGACTCTACAAAAAGCATAATTCTTGTACTTTTGTGAAGAAGAAATGACTAAAAGGTCGGTCAGCTGAGACTGAAGGATTTAGTTAGATATTTTGTATAATTCCTCTTTCATGTAACATGTTTTGAATTAGGTTTGTATCATGTACATATTTCGAATGATATTGTAAAAGGTACAATGTATATTCGGTTTTTAAAAAATGAAATGAGGAATTTGATTTTAAAATATTGTGTTTTTTTCTATATGATACTTTTTAAGAGGATATAAATGATGAAGTCATGACTAAGTGATTGTTCTAAAATCCTATTATTATAGGTTATGTATTGAAATGTTCATAGGGAATTCTGGTATGTACTCTATAATAGTGGGGTGTTACACCTTGCTTGGGCCTGATAAGGCTTTGACAGCCCAAAGCTCAGCTTAGTTTAGCTTGACTTGTTAATTTTTTATTTTTTATAGTTAAAAATAAAAATGATATGATTTTATTCAAAACAACATCATTTTGACAATAATTTTAAGTTTGAACTCAACTCAAGGTTCTTTTTTTAAAAAAAATTGCTCGAGGCATGATCTACAGTCCATGACTATAAACATGAATCAAACCTACTAAAACGTAAATATTTGTATTTTTGTGAAAGAGAAAGAAAAGAGGAATGAAGGAAAAATATGAAATGAAAGGGGGCTCAAATTTTAAAGAAGAAAAAGTGAATGCACTATAATAAATTTGATATATATGTTTAATTTTGTGTAATTTGAATTGGCTTCTAGAAATTTCAAAATTAAAGAAAAAAAGTTTAAACCTAAACTTAATATTTGATTCGGATTTAATCTAAGGGGTCGTTTGATTATACTTTTGTTTTTCTGTTACAGTTTTTAGTTTTCGTTTTTAATTTCTTATTTATGTTTTTCTTTCAAATAAAAACAAAAACCTGTTTGGTTGTTCATGTTAATGTAATTGTATTTTTATCACTGATAACAATTACATTTTAGATAAAACTTAAAGATAAATTATTTTTAATTAAATAAATTTATTTAATCTCTTGTATAATATTTATTAACAAATTATTAGTAAAATTATGTTATTTTAATAAAATAAATAATTTAAAAATTAAAATTTGATTTATAAATAAATATTTATTTGAAATATATATTAATTATAAAATCAAATTTTATTTGGGTATTTATATATTTTAAATTTAATTATATATAATTGATTTATAAAATTAAATAAAATTAATTATTCATAATTTTATTGATAATAAATTTAAATTTATCAAATATAAAAATATAATGTTGAATTAAATTATTCATAATTTTTATTAAAGATAAATAATTAAATAATTTATATTTAAATAATAGTAAATCAGATTATAAAAAAACAAAAATAGGAAACAAAAATTATTTTTTATGATTCAAAGCTAAAAATAAAAACTAAAAAATTAAATAAACAAGATTTTTTATTTTGAAAACAAAAACAAAAAATCAAAAATAAAAATAGAATAAAAAACCTAATCTTTTTATGATTCCAATTCGTGACTGCTTATTATGTCTTTTTGTGTGAAAACTGAAAGGGACAATGCACTAGAAGTGGGCTTCTGATCACCTGTTCCGAAACTGCTGTTCCCATGCTGTTCCCTAATTAAAACGTCGACGTTTTGATTAAAACAAAACTCTCGGCTTTTCTAAGCCAAGCCGACGCTCCCCCTTCTTTCAATTCATTCTTCCCACTTCAGTCGAAGATCTTGCGCCTATTTTTCTTCACGCTTTCTATCCTCTTCTTGCATTGATTCTGCTCTTGACGCCGCTACCATTTGTGCTGAACAGAAAGTTGCGTTAATCCTCCTTTTGTGCCTATTCTTCAGAGTTTTGCCCAACGCACGCTTGTCTCCTCTTTGATCGGATGTGGGTTTGGCTTTAAACTATTATAGATGTTCTTTCTTTTTCTAATTTTGCTGTTTAATCAAACATGGGTTTGGCTTTAAGCAAGCTGTTTACTGGATTTTGATTGGTAAAAATGTCTCTACCTACTTTACATGTTCCAGAGGAGTGTGGTTCTTCACCTTTTAAACATGCGGTTTATGTGCTGAATATTAGGATCACATTCTTTAATAATTTTTTTGGCTTGAATATTAGGATCACATTCTTTAATCTTAATTTCGAGCAAGTGAAGTTTCCCATCTAATTGATGTCGGTTAAAATACGACTGTCAGCGTACTTGTTGGGATTTTTATTTTAGCTCTCAAAGTTTATTCTTAGTGCTGTACTATGTTGCTTTTGTATGTTGCCCTTTATCTAGTGGAGTCTTCTGGAATCTGTCTTCTTGTCTCTTGGAACTGGTTCTGCACTCATTTGGTGTTTTTGGAATTGTTAGATATTTATTAAAGTTTAATGCTAAAGGATTCCTTTTTGCTTCTTAATTAAATTCTGAATTCTACACTTAGTGTTTCTTTATATCATAAAAGTGAAGTATTCATTTTCAATAATTTTCTTTTTTTTGGGTTTTGTCTCAGGATCAACCCTAATAATTCTATGGTGGGTGTATCTTCATCTTGTCGTCAATTAAATTTTGAAGATAGTAATGAAGTTGATACCGACTCATTTGCATCCAAAGAATTAACACCAAAAATTGGAATGGAATTTGAGACAGAAGAAGATGCTTACCAATTCTATTTGGCCTATGCTAAAGAAGTCGGGTTTGGGATAAGGAGAAGCAGAAACCATAAAGATAAATCTGGAAATTTCATTGACAGATTATTTTGTTGTAGTGCTGAAGGTAAACGAGAAAAAGACAAACGACATATGTATGTAAAAGTAGCACGCCCTGAAATAAGATTTGGTTGTGAAGCTAAAATGAGAGTCAGTCGTCGAAAAGACGGACAACTTTGTGTGGTTCAGTTTATTAAGGAACATAATCACTACCTCTCGAGCCCAAACAAGGCACACTTGTATAGATCTCACCGAAAGATAAGTTTACCTGTAGCAATGCAAATTGAAATGGCAAATGACGTAGGAATCCCGCCAAAGGCCTCATATGATGTCATGGTTAGGCAAGTAGGTGGTCGAGAGAATTTAGGTTTTATACCAGATGACTACAGAAATTACTTACGGTCTAAAAGAACGAGAGATGCAAAAAGAGGAGATACAGGAGGTGTTCTGGAATATTTGCATAAAATGCAATTAAATGATCCGAATTTTTTTTATGCTATCCAAGTTGACGAAGATGATTTAATAACCAACATTTTCTGGTCAGATGCAAAGATGAGAGCAGATTACTCAAAATTTGGTGATGTGGTTTGCTTTGACATAACTTATAGGAAGAACAATGAAGTTCGTCCCCTTGCATTACTTGTAGGTGTCAATCATCACAAGCAAACTACATTTTTTGGTGTTGCATTGTTATACGATGAGACATCCCTCACGTTTGAATGGTTATTTGATACTTTTGCGAAAGCTATGTGTGATAAAAGACCTAAAACTATTCTTACAGACCAAGATGCAGCAATGGCAAAGGCTTTAGTATTAAGATGGCCTGAAACTCATCATCGCTTATGTATTTGGCACATATATCAAAATGCAGCCATTCATTTAAGTGGTGTTTTCTCTCGATTCAAAGATTTTGCTAGAGATTTTAGCTCATGCGTATATGATTTTGAAGAAGAAGAAGATTTTGTAAATGCATGGAATGAGATGTTGTGCAAATACGAACTTGAAGACAATGATTGGTTGAGGCGCCTGTTTGGGATAAAGGAGAAATGGGCTTTAGTGTATGGAAGACAAATATTTTGTGCAGACATGATGACAACACAAAGAAGTGAGAGCAAAAATAGTGTTGTAAAGAGGTATGTTACTTATCAACACAAATTCTTAGAGTTTTTTCATCACTTTGAAAGACTCCTTGAAGATCGTAGATATGAAGAGTTAAAGGCTGATTTTAAATCAAGTACAAGTATTCCCTCATTATTGTATCCGATTGAAACTTTGAAACATGCAGCTACTGTTTATACTCCTGAGGTGTTCAAGTGGTTTCAAAATGAGTGGTGTAAGTCTCATAATTGTTGTATTGAAAGTTCTGGGGAGGATGGATCAATCACGAAATATAAAATTACCCCTCATAAGAAGAGCTATTACCATACAGTTACTTATGATTTATCAAATGGAAATGTTGATTGTAGCTGTAGAAAATTCGAGTTTGCTGGAATTTTATGTTCTCATGCTTTGAAAGTTTTTACTGTGAAAAATATTATGGAGATCCCAAGTCAGTACATATTGAAAAGGTGGACACGAAAAGCACAACTTGGATTCGTGGAAGATGGACATTCTGGAATTAACATAAGCAATTTGGATCCCAAGATATGTCAAAGTATGCGGTATAAAGAATTGTGTGGGTTATATATGCAATTGGTTACAAAAGCATCTGAGAGCGAAGAGACTTATAAAATTGTTAAAGATTGTATTTTGAAGATGTTGGAAATCGTCGATGCTAGATTACAAGGTAATGGATCAACTGTCCAACAGTCGATGTTGAGCTCCAATGTTAGATTACAAGATGAAGAGATGGTTCAATGTTCGAGTATTATAACAGGTCATTTGACTCAAAATGGGATTGAAATTTGTGAAAAGAACAGTATTGGAATTAAAGGAATCAAAATCAAGAAGAAAAGTGTTTCAGGTAAGAGATTGAGGGGTGGCTTGGAGAAGGCTACGAAAAAAAGGAAAGCAACCAAAAAAGTTCAGACTCAAGCAAATCTTACAATTGCAGCACCAACATTACCATTTAATCTTGAGGTTCAATTTGTAAATTCTGTTTCTTAAATTCCATGTCCCTTATATGTGTACTTTTTAATTAAAAAAGATTCAATGTTTTAACAATTACTCTAGTATTTTGATTATATACTCTTTTAACTTTTTTATGTTAGGTTGTTTCTGCTAATTCAAGTCAAACGAAATTGATTGAAGGTGTTCCATTTTCTATGGACATGACCTACTCCCAATTGGTATTTATCTTATGGCAGAATATTATTACTAATGATGTTATGTTTAGTAACTTATTCAATGTTTCTAATGATACTATTTTTTAATGATTTTTATAGGCACAACAACCACATGGTGGGAGCGATGTGATCATAAATAACTCCCGACAAAACAATAACGTTAACTATGATAGTGCAGATATAGGTGGCTTCGTTGAGACATGTGATTGTCTAGCTCCATGTGCAGGAGGCATATTTTGTAAATACAAAGTGAATAGAAAGTAGAGTGTTTAAGTTAATTTTGGCATCTTTATCGGCAAGGTGCATATTTTGTTTCCTACTGAGAATTGACAATTTCTTTCTTATACTCTCATTATTATGTAAATTTTATATATTTTGTTGATTATCTATTGTTTATAAATGAAAAATCCTTATGTTAGCAAACATCATAATTCTATTTTTTTTAGGGATGATATTGTGGGAGAAGATATTAGCAAAAGTAAAAATGTAAATAAAACCGCAATGTAAATGAAATTGTGACAAACTCATGATAGAATGGTACAAAAGAAACTAGATTGTATATAATTGTGTATTCATGGGTTACATTCTTGAAATTACCATTCTTGGAAACAAATCAACACTAGTCTGTGAATAAATCACAATCTACAAATATAATCGCCACAAAGGATCTTTGGATTCATGAGCTATTAGACTTTAACTCCAGCTTTTGTTCAATATGCGCCAAAAAGAGCAAAGAGAAGCAAGAAGTTGAAATAGTTGCATCTCCATTGCCAGGAAAAATTGTAGCACTTGGAGCTAACCTAGTACTTGACAAATTGACGAGCCACCCAATTCTTTCTAAACAGAAGACGTACGAAGATAACTTCGCTTCAAAACCATGTGTGAAAATTAAGATTAGAGAAGTCAATAATGTTTGATATGTTTAGAATTGCATAAATGAGCAAAATTTTCGTGCAGAAGATAGAACACTGTTATTTTCTTGCTTTTTTTTTCTGTTATGTGTGGTGGGGAAAGAGGAGGGGTTGTATGGCCTAGGTATTATTAAAAAATACCGAAGTGACCACGAAATTATTTTGTCCAAGAAATAACAAATGACCAGGAAATTATTTTGTCCTCTTGTATGCATTTTCATGTATCAAAACATACCTTAAGAACACAAAAATGGGATACAAAATTGCTGCTGTCGTGATGAATATATGAAGCAAAACAACAATTTGCAATATAAACTCATAGTTAAACCTTAATTGCTTCAGTAATACCAAGTCACGTATAAAATTAAAATACAAAGTACAATGGAAAATTAAAATTTTGAACCTAAAAGGGATTGGTGGGTAGGGGTCGAAGACTTTACTTGATATTCATGTAGGGTGAAGCTTGTCTTAGTAAGCAAGATGTATCAAGGTAGTCTTCTTCTCCTGGTTTCACTGTTCAAATCTGAAAATAAAGATTAGCATAAACATGTCTTAAAAGCCAATGTTAAAAGAGCAACATTGAAATGAAGAGTTACTTACAATCCAGAAATGAATGCAAAGAAAGAAAGAAAGATACATACCAAAGTGATCCGTCTCTTGCCTTCCTTGTAATCTCTCAGGTACCTAGTCAACTGTTCATAGATGAATCCAATACCAAGTACCATATATATGCTTAAAACCAACTATTTCAAACAAATTATATGGAACTCTTGAAAATTTTACATATCAAACATAAATTAAGTACTCCATCCAAAACTAACAATCTAAAAATTTCTATCAAAGGCAGCATTGCCAAAGAGTTCTGGAAGTGCTTTTGCAGTGGCTTCTTAGGGTTCTTTTGATGCTCCAATAATGACTGAAAATACAAAATGTCAAAATTACCTAATGTGTCGTTGACAAGGCCAAGTATGAGTATTAGGAGAGCTCCAAGCCGTTTGTCAGGCAACATTTTCCCAAAAAATATCCGAAATTGATCTCCTCTTTTCTTTCTACCTTCAGCTTGAACTATCTAAGATTTAGCAGATACATCCCAAAACCTGATGTTAATGTAATAGCAGTTAAGAATGTGAAAGATATTTCCCAGCAAGCAACAAAGAGTTTAATTTGCATTTATATCAATCCAAGCTTATAGATCTGAAACTCTATAAACAGATAACTTCCCTAAAAGGGACCGGAAGTTCATAGCACAAAAACACACACACAGAGAAAAAAAAGCTTAATTTTCAACAACCCCAGATGCAGAAAATTCAAATTATCAAACAACAAGCCCAAAGAATCTTACAACCTAAAACAATCAAAAAACAAATAAACCAGATGGGAAAAGTGGAAAAGGAAATCAAAAGGAGTACCTGATCTAACTGGAACACGTAAATACTGTACTCAACTCGGCATGGATTCAGTTCGTATGCTCTGTTACCTTCTCATCTGGTTCATCCCTGCGTTGTTGGCGCATTAGGTAGAGAAATTTTTACCAATCAAAATCCAGTAAACAGCTTGCTTAAAGCCAAACCCATGTTGGATTAAACAGCAAAATTAGAAAAAGAAAGTAGATCTATAATAGTTTAAAGCCAAACCCACATCTAATCAAAGAGGAGACAAGCGAGCGCTGGGCAAAACTCTGAAGAATAGGCAAAAAAGGAGGATTAACGCAACTTTCTGTTCAGCACAAAGCAACTTTCTGTTCAGCACAAATGGTAGCGGCGTCAAGAGCAGAATCAATGCAAGAGGAGGATAGAAAACGTGAAGAAGAATAGGCACAAGATCTTCGACTGAAGCGAGAAGAATGAATTGAAAGAAAGGGGAGCATCGACTTGGCTTAGAAAAGCCAAGAGTTTTGTTTAAATCAAAACGTCGACGTTTTAATTAGGGAATAGCATGGGAACAGCAGTTTCGGAACAGGTGATCAGAAGCCGAGAAGGGAGGGTGGTACAATAACATTCATATCAGAGGAATTTTCTTATGCAATTTTAAAAATTAAATTATTTTATAATTTATAATATTTTTAATCTATTAAATAATAACACTCATTCATGACACAAATATAATATAAAAACTTAATATTTAAATATCTTAACTGAAAATTAAAAGTTTAAAAATTTTAAAGCTACCATTTTAAGTGTAGTTTAATATTAAAGTTGAGTAAAATTTATAATTTTTTATCATCAACCCTTTTAATTAAGACAATGATTCTTCAAATTAAAAATAGTTAAATCGATAAAGATAAGAAGTTGAAGGTTTAAAATGTTTAACCAATATTAGACTGTTATAAAGTTTATTAAAGAATGGATAAAATTAAAGAAATTAAAATATTATTGAAAGTTATTGTCCTTGTTTATAAAAAAATTTAAAGTTTAATTAAAAAAAGAGATAGTTAAAGAAAAAATAATTGATTTATTTTAGTTTGTAAGAAGTTATTAATTTATAAAAATTACTAAATAATTAATAAATTAATCGATTTTTAACAATAAAAATTATTAAAATAAATCAAATTAAAAAGTTAAAAATTAAATCAAAAAATCGGTTCAAAGTTTTTATGATTGAGCTGACCGAACTTGTTGTATTTTTAATCATTGAAAATTTGAAAATCTCTAACGCCAAGATTTTAAGGAATTGGTTGTATTAAAATTTAAGATAGATCTCAATATTTAGATACTTTTAAATAATTTATTCCAAACGCTTAAATCACCTTTTGAAGGGTAATAGCGTTACATTGGCTTTAAGGACAATAGCCAATAGGGCCATAGCCGTACGTTTTGAATTGCTGCGACCACACTCCTATGGCCACACTTACTCCTTGTAATATGCCAAGGGTTGTACCCACCATTTTGAATTTCGGTGACCATGTGAATCATACTATTGTAGATGATTGAACGGAGACCAAACCAACTAAAACAGCAATTCCACATAGTTGAGTGATTCAGTTTTAGCCATGACCCATTCCCACTGTCGGTTTGTCCTGTACCATATATAGGTTTATCCTACACGCCTCTCTATTATGTAGGAGTAAAATTGCATACTATCAGACTTTTCAGAGCGAAATTTCGGACTGATATGATGATAAGAATCATCCTACAAATAAACTATTTTTCTCACACTCAACCATTTAATTTTGCTTCACTCTTGTATGCTCATATTATAAGTAGAGATATTGGTTATGTTATTAGTGATCTTTAAAATATTTTAAGCATGACATTTAAATATTGATGTCTTAATATTATACATAGTTAAAAATATTTGTTATAAAATAAAATTTTTAGATAATCACTAAATTCAGGTGAATAAAGCATAAATTTGTCCACACTTGTACACAAAGCATATTTTATTGCATTGATACCCCAAATCAAACTTGCATGGCTCTTTCCAGTATAAGGATACACATATAAGCAGATGCGTATAAGTGAAAGTTTGAAACACATTTCGGTATGACATGAATGTACATCATTACATGTACCAACTTGCTTGACTTTATTTGCTTCTTTAGATGCCGGAAATGCACTCCGGTGGGGTGACCGGGTATCGGGATTTGTCGCTACAGTAATCATAGATCATGTGGTTCAAACGAACCCACCTGTACCTTCTTGCTTCCATGGCGTTTAAGGCTTGATAAGTAGCACCCTCCCACCAGTTACTCGGGTTGGAGGCACAAGTTGTTGGTCCTGGCACAGAACAACCCTCGATATCGAAGTCCTTGTAGTATGCATAAAATGGGGCTTTGCTCCAATCGATCTTCTCTAAGCCTCCTCTTGTTGCCCAGTCATCAGCTTCCCATAACGTTGAGTAAACTCCCATAGGCTGGAGTCTCGGATACGGGATTCCTTTTGCTTCGTTGTTCTTGTAAACTCTGATAGGCACATTATCTACATAGAACCTGCAAAACCCAGACACACATGACCTGTGTTTTAGATAAAGTTCTGATAAAGGAGAAGATACTGCGAAATGGTAGAGTTAACAATGAAGCTTACACGATATGGTAATGGTTCCAGTGTATTGTGTATTCATGGAAGTCAGCTGAAGGATCAAACCAAAGGTTAACTCGTTGCTCTCTGTTACCTTTCCCTTGAGCATAGATGTTTGTTTGAACCGTGTAAGGCTGCCCGGACCTGTTCCCTAGGAACTCAAAGTCCAGTTCATCTCGTATATTGTCGGTGTTCGAATTCAACTACGTACGAGTACGACAAAAACATTGCAGCAAGTCATCAGAAGCTGTCATCGTTTGAACCATAATAGAAGCTTTTTAATTTCAGACTCAGAGCATAAGAAAACCTACATAAAAGGCAGTGACAGTTCCGGCAGAGTCTCCGGGAACGAGCTTAATCTTCATACTAACACGACCAAACAAGTACTGACTTTTGGAAGCAAACCCACACCCTGGAATTAAGTCAACAAAACCAACATTACGTGGCATGAAACAACCATTGACCCCACGAAACAAAAATGTATGTTAAAGAAAAAGAACCTGAGTTTCGGTCTAGGATGAGTTGGATGGCTCTCCCTCCATCGATTTGCCTGATGTGGGAATCAGCCCACGTGACCTTGAAGTCCTGAAGGAAAGTCGCTGGTCGAGCCGAAACAGAAAGTGAGAATGCCAGAAAGCAAAAGAAAAGAAGGGCCTTTTCATGGTTGTGCATGGTGATCACCATTTTGATTAGTTAGAATTTGCGATATATCAAAAGGGACTAGAATACATAACAGAGAATTGTTATGTTTTGGAGAGTTTATGGGCTACTAAGCCAATATATATAGAGAGAAAGGCTGGCATTAATATAACAACAGTGAGATGATGTGAACTGCTGCTTTCAAATGGAAAGCAACATTTTAAATTAAGAGTTTTGCTTTCAATTCAAATCCAGCTAATAGCAAGCCGTCGTTAGACCCTACACTACCCTACCCTACCCTACCCTTTGCACGACTGTAATCTACCTTCTTGCTGAATCATCTTATTCTCTTCTATCGTCCACCTCATGATTTTGTTGATATCATACATATTCTTCACTTGCCTTACGTGATTGCTCGTAGGTACTCAGGAATGGCCGATTTCAGTATGTATCTCAACAATCATTTCTGGCTGATGTTACTCCAAGTGCTAGAAGTTGGAAAATTTTGCCAACTCAGTCGCACGAAAAACAAGAGGTGACTCGGAAAATGATGAAGATGCATTATTACCATTGCTGGCCAAGGACCACCATCAACGCCCCCACAAGTACTGTTACATTGATCAGAAATCAACCACCAATAAGTGCATAAAGTTTTTTTAGAATTTCCATCAATCTCAAGGATATTCAAGAATTACAATTTTTTAAAATGTTAATTATAATTTCATTTATTGAAAATTGTAATTTCAAAAGTAATTTAATAATCTTAATCAATTTTACTTTAAAAAGTATATATACAAAACTTATCCAAATGATTTTGGACTTTGAAACTCAATAAAAACTTCAAATTTGGTCTATTACAGTTTTATAATAGTTACCTGAATTTTAAATTTTAAATTTTCATTTATTAGGTTTCTAAGATATATTTCAGTATGTTGGGACAATATCCTGTATTTGTTATTTTCTTGCGAGTGAGTGACACTTAAAATGGATCTAAGTAGCTTAACTTATAATTAGACTTTTAACTCTAAAAATTATTAGGATTTGACTGTCAAAAATAATAAAAATAATTCGTATATATAACTAAACTTGTCTAAATGAAAGTATTCGTATATATAAGAATGTACAGTCATATTTCTAGTCATTTATACTTTGGGATTGGACCCTCGACAGAGATATATAACAATGTTACTTTTGGGAATGACAAAATCTTAATTTCAACATTGCGTGCATGGGATGGATTCAAGTTCTTAAAGGAAAGAGGTAAAGATTGGAGCTCTTTCGGTATGATTTTCTATGTACCAGACAGCTAATGGAATCTTTCCTATACACATACCCTGATTAAGTGGTCAACAATAGCCTTAAATGATGAATCATTTTCTCAAAAACTTCAATGATCAATCAGCAATGGTTTACTAGCTATTGTTTTGCTTCTCTCGCTTTGATCCCCATTAAAATCAAAAGAAAAACTTGAATGATAAAATAAATTCACTATTTGCAACAACCCTATATATTATAAGAGAGAAAATTGAACTAACATGGGTAATTCTATATGTTATTGCCTTGACAATTGATAGCTTAATTCGTAGAAGGTGAAATTTTAAGTGTCTATTGGATTTGTGCAAGAGATAGATTCAATTTTAACATTGAAAATCTTATTAAGTTTGATTTCACTTCTAATTAACTTTCAATTTTCAATTTTTGCTTGGTTGTTAATGTCGATGTAGTTATACGTTTATCACTAACAATAATTACATATTAGAAAAACTTAAAAATAAATTATTTTTATTAAAGAAATTTATTTAAACCTCTTATATAATATTTATTAACAAAACTATTTTATTTTATAAAAATAAGTAATTTAAAAATTAATACATTTTAATTATTAAATAAAATTTTGTTTGAAATTTATATCTTTTGAAGATATATTAATTTCATTACATTTATTGATAATAATTTATTTTATTTTATTACAAAAATTTTAAAAAATAATAAGCAAAATTAAATTATTTATTATGTTTGTTAATAATTGATTTTAATGAATCAAATATACAATACTAAACTAAATTAATAATAGTTCTTATTAAAATTAATATATTAAATAATTAAATAATATATATTTAGTTAATAGTAAATTGGATTATAAAAATAGAAACAGAAATAAAAAATACTTTTTATAGCTTTCATAATTTTTGAAAACAAGAAGAAACCAAAACTTAATAGAAAAATTCAAACAAACAAGTTTTTTTACTAAATTTAAAAACAAAAAGAAAACAAAAAATAAAAATAGAAACAAACGGGTTGATTGATCACACTCAGTAATTAGTAAAATATTTTATTTCAAATATATAATTTATAATTTATTAAATGCACTAACAATTTATGCAAAAATCTCTACAAGCACAATGCTACATTTTTCCTTAAAATTACATTTTCTATGATCGTTTGGGGTTGAATTTTTCAATTTTAATTAACTAAATAATTTATTTATAATAATTGGTTTTGTTAGATGTTGCCATACTTGAAAATTTATTCAAAATGTATATATATATATATATAATTTGAAATTGTTAAAAAATAATTAACTAAAAATATTAAATTGGTGTAGACATCGTGTTACTATTAAAAGTGAACTACACTCAAATCATTTTATTTTTCTTTTATGCTAAAAGGGAAAAGCTATGCCCAATTTTACCATCCAATCATAATCAAAATTCATACATCCGTGCGGACAGCCGAGCGACGGAGACTGGCCTCCAACTGCTTATGGACAGTCACTCACTCAAGCCCAAGGGACCCACTAGTTCATATGGACCACACTTCTCAATTTGGTTGACCTATTTGGGACCATCAAACTCGAGGTTAAGCTTCCATTTTAACCTCCATGCACATAATAATTAAGGATATGCTCTTGACTAAGGAGAGATCATTACTGTCTTAATCGACGATTAGTAAACTTAACGAGAATAAGAAGATGGTCAAAGTGTGCGTGTGAAAGATGATGGATCTTGTAAAGACAAAGTTGCTGAGTGGGACTCGAGTCACAGAAACTTTAGGGGCATAAAGACAAAGGCTCCACTTTTTTCTACGTGCATGATTGAAAGCGCAGTATGCTCAGCCCATGCAAATTTGACACGTTTCAGTGTTCAATGTTGTCTACGTGGCAGGTTTCCACTGGATAAGAAGATTAGAAGGTTTTGTGAGAGAGACTAATGAAGTGTGATCTGGATAGAGTTGGGACCTGAAGTTGATGTTTCTGTCGGAATCCTTACCAGTACTTGTGTCCTTAAAGTTGAAACACGTTTCGATCTCGGATTGGATAGAACGGATTTTCATGTAAGATCTTTTTTTTTATTTTATTCTTAGGAAACGTGCAATGAGATAATATTTTACTTAAACTTTTAGATTTCTTTGAAAGTGTGATGTCTTTAAAGTTGTCTGATAGCTGGGAATTAAGCTAACATGTTTCTCTTATTTTTATCTCATCATCATCACTCAGTTTAAAATTTCGCAATAAAGTAGAATTGAAGGAGATTTGATAATACGCAATCTTATCCTTACATAATAAAAAAGATATTTCTAGTAGACCCACATATAAATGAGACAATGCAAAAATGATGCAGGTTACAGAAACAATTCATTAAAAAAATTGTGGGGAATACCTGAAAAAGGTCAAATATGCAAGAATCTAATAGTCTACAAAGTTTGTCCTTCCTTATCACTCACTAAATAAGGGGGCCTTCCTCAGAGACCCTGTCGATATGACCCCTACTGTCCTCCGCACATGCCGTGCAATCTGTGCAGCGTGACACGACATCTCTGAATAACTACTGTACTGATTTAGGTAACTAGAACGATTAATCCTTTACCTTTATCCGATCACGCCAAACTTTTCTATTTTGAACAACTACCTCATTAAGGACCAACTTTGTCATATTCGCCTTGATCACTTTCCGTTATTTCTTATACGGTCTCCCTCTCCTCCTCTTATATTCACTAAGTGTTATTCCCTCACAGCTTCGTACTGGAGCGTCGGAGGGCCTCCTCCGCACATGCCCATACCACCTAAGCCT
>JANTPM010000244.1:34585614-34596498 GCA_025434745.1 Erythroxylum divaricatum
CAGTTGGTACCTCTGGGTATTCGTGGTTATCTTCTTATTGCTGAATGTCAATGGTATGCCATTGCATTGAATATTTTCAGAGCATTGAATATTTTCAGATGACGTTCTGTTTTGTTTTTAATGATCTGAACTTACCTGCTAATTTTGCCTCTATTATTGATCCAGTTAATCATCAAACCTTCCATGCGCAGATCAGGTTGTTTGAATTTACAGTTGTCTCGCAATCGGTGCAAAGAACTGGAAGATTGGAGCTTTTTTTGTTTGCATCTTCGTTAGATTTGTTTTTGTGTTCTGATGTTGTCAATCTTTTTCCTTTTTACTTGTGGAATGTTATGTGTCACTCGCATCCTTTCTTTCCAAATTTTCTTTTTCCTTTTAATTTTCATAAAAGTTTTGATTAATCTTCAGTTTTGCTTTTCTTAGGAGACTGTGTACTATCTAGCACATAAATTCGATTCTTGATTGTGTAATAAGTGTTCTTGACATTGAACAAGGAGATTTGTTAACTTCTTCTGATGTGTGTACTTCTTTTGGCAATTTTGACATGTCGGTAATGAAAGTTTGAAACTTTTGGCAGGTAATTGGAAGGAACATATTCACTCACCGGAGTCAATACAAATCCGATATGTTTCGGTTATCTCCTCGTAGGAACCAGAGGTCAAAGGGTTTCAAGGTAAAACATGCTTTGCAAATATGTCTTCTGGTTGGTGTTTGCATTTGGCTGCTTTACCAAGTCAGGCATTCCCATGATAAGAAAGCAACATATGAGGAGGATCTGAAAACTGGGAATGAGATTATAAAACTGGGGAGAAAGGACCTCCGTCCCGAAGTTGAGGAACCACTAATCAGGGATGCGACACACAAACGAGAAAAAGAAGAGGAAAAAGAAGAGGGAACAAAGAATGATGAAGAAAGTAAAACTGAAGATAACATGGGAAATTCTGTTGGGGACGATGGGATACATGATCATTTTCATGACACTACAGAACAAGGAGACGGAGATCTCATAACTGGAGACAAGGAGATGGAGGAGAGCAAAGAGAATGTTGGCGAAGAAACGGAGCGGGAAGAGAGCAAGGAGAATGTTAGTGAAGATAGGGGATCTGAAGGGACTGAAGGGAATGAAGGCAAGAGTGGTGTTGGTGTAGACAATAAAGATGCTGAAAATGAAGAGAATAAGGGACACCATGGCAATAATGGACAGAATGAAGGGAGCCCCAAGACAGAGAAGGAACATAATCAAGAGACGACTGAGGACACCAATGAACAAAAGGAGATGGTAGGAGAGAATCAAGAGAAAGAAATTAGAGAAGTAACAGAAGAAAGCAATTTGAAGGAAAATGAAGATAGAGATACAGGAAAAACTGAAGATAAGAATGAAGATGGGGGCTCAACAAATGATGTTGATAATGGAAACAAGAGCCATAGTGAGGAGGCAAGAGAGGAACAGTACAAGGGAGATGATGCTTCCAGTGGTGTTGTTCATGAGGCAAAGAATGAGATGGCTGGAGAGGATTCAGGCGTTGACAAGAAATCTAGTGGTGCAGAGCTTAACCAGGAAAATAAGAAGGATCTTACTGAAGTTGATACCAATGGAGAGCAAGTCGATACCAATGGAGTTCCAGATGCAAAAGAATCTGATCTTGACACAAATGATACTGCGAATGTCAGAGCCAGCCAAGACAATGTTAGTGATGATAAAAACAATAAGCAAGAGTCATCCAATGAGTCCCATGAGAGTTCTACTGTAGCAACAGAACTGAATGAACATCACCGAGATTCTAATACCGATTCTGTTGCTTCGGAAAATGTTGATTCATCCCTGCAAAAATCACTCGATACAACTCAGGATCAAAACAAAGCATCAGACAACAAGTTGCAAGAGGAGGAGGATTCCAAGAATAACAATATGCTAGATCAAAGTAAGAAATCTGACTTCAATGCCAGCAGCAAGCTATTGGATTCGAATGAAAGGCCTTCTACTGCAACTGAAAATGGAGATTCGGCTAATCAAGAATCAATAGATTCAAACAATTCTGAATCTGTTGTACCTACTGGAGAAACAGTCAACGACAATACTCATTCTACAATGAGCCAAAACAAGGATCCAGTTCAGAATGAAAGTTCTAGCAGCAAGCCTGGAGTGGAGAGTATCCACGAAACTGTTCCGTCTTCAAACGTGAATACAAATGGTAATGCTGGGGAGAAGGACCAGATTAATTCTTTGAAGACAGAAGAGAAAGGTACATCATTGAACATAAAAAAAGATGCTAACGCTGGCCAGAAGGAACAAGTGAGTTCTTCTGATTTGTCAACCACACAGGTGGAAGGAAATCCCTCCAATGTAGATAATGGTGGAGATGCTGATCAGAGTCAGAAAGAGGCCAATGGTTATACAAATGTTAACCAAAATGCAGGTCAAGCAAATTCGAACAGCGGTGATGTTGACCAGAATGCGAACCAAAACGCTATTGAGAACAACAAAGTTGATAATGACAATTCAAATGGCAACACTGGTACAATCCAAAAGGAGCAAGTTGATACAAGTAATGGCAGCACTGGCCAGAATGAGAGCAATGCTGATGTTCAGAGCAACACAAACGAGAACAGCAATTCAAATGTCAACACAGATTCTGATAAGGGTAAGCAGGACAGTTCCAGCCATAATGATGGTGTCCATGATGACAACCATAAGATTGTTAGCAGCAACACAATTGAGAAAAATGATTCACGTCATGATGCTGACACTAACAAAAAGAAACAATTTGATTCTGGCAATGGAAACAGTGGCCAGAATGAGAGCAAGGATGATGTTCAAAGCAACGGAAAGAACAACAAAAAAGCAAATGATGATACAGATGCAAGCCAGAAAGAGCAAGTTGGTTCCTCTGATTCTTCAGAATCCCACGAAGACAAAGTAGCATCCTCGGACACCAATGGCATCAACAATAACCAGAATGACCTGGATTCCTCCCAGAATACTTCTGTAGACTCTGCAGATTCTTCAGTTTCTCAAGACGAAAAAGATGCTCGAACGGACTTGGGAACTCTGCCTGAAACTGGAAATGAAGGGTTGGGTGTTGGCAACAAAGCAGCCGAGTAAAGTTCCCATGTATGGCTTGTAGTTTACTTACAACCAAATTTTCGCCTTTATTGTCACCCTAAGCTGATCAGTCAGAATTTTGAGGTCATCTACTTGCTTCATGTGTATTAATCAGTTATATATATAGTATGTAAGAATTACCCTCTGGAGAAAGTTAAGAACTCATGCAAGTTGAAGCAATTGGAATTTCCAACTTCTCTGTAACCCTGGTCTTTACCTTAATGATCCGTCTAATTCACAGCTTTTCTCGTTTGAAAGCTTTTCCTTTTGTTTCTTTCTCTTGTATTACTGTGTTAATATAGAAAAGAGTTTCATGTAAACGTGCATCACACCTGTTTCTTGCAAGTCTGAAAGTGAAATATCCGAATTTGGTGGGCAGGCATCCGAAACCTGACAAAGCCACCAGATTCAATAGTGACATTGAAAACTCCAAGATTTTGCTCATTCCAAATCATGACTCTGACAAAGCAACTCAATCTTCATGAAAGGAACAGCTCACATTGGCAACATGAATGAGATTTTGTTCTTAGGAATGCTTTTCTTTCTTTGTTCATTGCGCCTTTCTAAAGCAAAGTTGCTGTCAGTGAATGTTGTCCAATTGTCACCTATGGTTGCTAGGAATGCCCACTTAAAAAGGTGAAATCTTGACTATGATGCTTTGATGTTGGATTGCAAAATAGATAGCACTTACTTTTCACATACCTAGTACCTACCTAAAAACCTCTGTCAACATTCTCCAAGGAAAGAAGCACAGTATTCTTCAAAAAAAAATGAAGCACAGTACTCAACACGATTACAATATAAGGGATGAAAATAGACAGGTCGGATCTTAATTATTTTTTTTATTCAAGCCAAATTAAAGTCAAGTTCAGCCTAATTGTTTGAGTTAAAATAAAATTAATCAAACCTGTTTAAGTCTACTCTGAACAACCTAAAATTCAATTAATTCATTGGTCCAAAAATTCAATCAACTCATCGGTCCAAAATTCAACCAATTCAGACATTTTCTTATTGATTAGAGTCGATTCAATTTGTTAATTCTAAATAAATTTACCATTCATTACCCATTAAAGTTTAAGTAGACGCGTAGGGGGTTATATCTAATGTTTTAAAAATTAAATTAGAAATAAAACTAATAAGATAAGAGATTTAAGGTTTAAAAGATTCAATAAGTATTAAATCGTTATAAAATTAATTAAATATTGAATAAAACTAAAAAAATTAAAATATAATTGAAGAAGATTATCTTTAATGTTTAATTAAAAAAGATTATTAAATAAAATTTAATTGAATCATTTTGATTTATAAAAACTTATTAATTTATTAAAATTGACTAATTAATTAATTAATAGATATTTTTGACAATAAAATTTATTAAAATAAATTAAATCTAAAAGTTAAAAATTAAACTAAATTAAATTGATTGAGTCTTTTAATTTAATCATTGATTTTATCCGACAAGTATATCCCAAGGAGCAAACGATATTCTATGAAATTTACATTTTATTAATCGGATAGAATTAAAATTATTATACAAAATTAACGGATTTTTTTAAATCTTTCTTCTTCTCACTGAGAGCTAACAATTTTATCATTTTCCTATGAAGTCATGCACTGCCCTAACAAATCTCAGCATCATTGGGTTTAGTTTGATGTCAAATTTATAGTTTTTTTTTTCTTATCAAAATTCGATTCATGGTAAGTACTCGGATGAATAAGTTTGTATATATTTCTTCTTCCCCATTTATTAAATAAAAAGGTCCATCTGTTTCCAATAATCATTTTTGTTTTCGCATATTTCATACTGAAACCTCATATTCAGAGACCATCCTCCAAACTATCCCCCAAACTTCATAAGATTTTCCAACCCAATTCATGAATCACTGCGAATTTAAACAGCCACATCACTAATCAATCTTATTTTGCAGCAGGCAGGACACAAATTCTGGACAAAGAAGAGCATGCAAACTGAACAATTTTCCGCATACAGAGTCTTATAATCCATGAATGGCGATGCGAAATAAAATGCCAAAGATCAACAAAAGCAACCAAAGTTGTGTACTGGTTTGGAAAGTTCTGCTTGAAAAAAGAAGGAACATGCAAAAGCTTTCATATCTTCATATGTGCCCTCACTATCTAATGGTGCTTAATCTCGAAGAGTCCATCTGGTCCTGTGTTCACAAAAATCGAAAATCTGTCAAAAGGAATCAAGCAAAATCTATGACCATAAAACTTGTAAAAGGAGAAATGCAACCAATTTTTAACTAAGCCGACTGCCAACCAAGTTCAGACATTCTAACAACTTCAGTATCACAAACGACTAAATTTGGTGCAGTATGCATTCCCACTCTGGATTAAGCAGAACTACAGACCAAACATTATGAACCCAAATGCTAGAAAAAATATTATAGCCTCCCAAATGAGATCAAATGTACTTGATCAATGTTATAAATTCGTTTTAGATTCATGAATCATACATCAGAGTACTGAGTTAAACCAAATCAATTCAGCCCTATTGATTTCTAGCAAGCAGAAGCATATGGATTTAAGCCCCAATCTAATGCTTGAGCCACCATAAGTAAAATTGATAACAGATTAATAGCAAAGCAATTAGTTTGCTGGTTTGAGAAGGAAATATAAAATAAAACAAGGAAAGCGATAGGAAATACCCCATGGAAACTCCTTGTTGCGAATGTGCAAATATGGATACGCCTGCACCAATGGGGACAACAATTAGCAGACAATACCCAGGTACAAAAGTTATGTCATTGCTGATTCGTGAAAAAAACATGGAAGAAATTAAACAATTTGAAATTTAATCACAATGGTTGAAATGCAAATCATATGTATTTCAAAAGTCTCATAAACAATAATATGAAGAGAAAAGAAAGCTCACAGGAGGCTCGTCAAAGTGGTGATGACCCTTTGAGAGGTTATAAATGGCCAAGAGTGTGCAAGTAGCAATGCCTACGTATGTTATCTTCTCCCACTTAGCCGCCTCCTCTATTAAAATATAAAGCAATTCTCAATAATCAAAACCAAAAAGAAACCGAAGATACAATTACTTATGAGATAAGATCAAACATAGCTTGATAAATTTTGCTAAATACAGTTCCTTTTGGAATTAATATATTCTTAGTTAACAAAAAAAAAAGCTTGATGAAGAACTTGATTTTCTTCATTATTCGAGATTCTTTATATCCATAACATATCTCGTCAGCCAAACATCAAAAAATTTACAAACAAAACGTAGAACAAGGAAAGAGTCCTAACAATCAAATTCCAAAACCTGATGCAGCTGTAACTATGAATCACAAATTTGGCAGTTAAAGTATAATCATATTCAGATTAAGAAAACAGACCTTAAATATGGAATTTAGATGCTATACAAGAAAGAAAAAAATAATGAGAAGTAGATTTACGAGCATCGTCGTGGTGAGCAGAGGAAGAGAAGCCTCGTTTGGGAGACGCTCTAGAACCGCCGCGAAGGGCTGTCCGGAGAGCACCAGAACGGATCAACGCCGACGCCATTCTTCGTTTTCGGTTTGGAATGGTAAATGATGCAACCCTTTCGCAAAGAACTGAATTCTTAATTTCTTACACATATCGAAAAGAAAATTGACGACTTTACCCTTGATGTTCTTTGTTAATTAGGAAAATAAATAGACCTAAACATGGGCTTTTAGGAACATTAAACCCGACCCAATCGATTGAAATTATTTGGGTCAAAGGCCCAATTGATCAAAGAGTTAATGCCTATGTCTTGAGTTTGACTCTTTCAAATTTTAAATGCGTAAATCACATCCTTATCGTTTCGTAAGGCTACGTACTATCAGATTTTTCAGGCTCTATTTTATTGCGAAATTTCGGACTGAATATAATGATGATGATGATGATGATATTATCATGTTTTACCTTAATGTTTTAGATAATATTTTCAATTATAATTTAACTATACCGTATGAAGACTTTTGGTTATTCAGAGACAACTTCTCTATCAATTAAAGGTAAGACTGTGTAATATTAAATCTCTTCAAATTCAGCATATTAGCAACACTTTTGTTGATGTTTTTTAATTTTTAATTAAAATAAAATTGAAAAGAAAAAAGGGATTTGGCTCATTGCTATCTTTACTTGTATCTTCAGGTAATGATTACCAAAATAAAATCTATAAACACCATTTCCATATAGTTCTGTCCTTTTATTATATAAGAGTGCATTTCTCTATTAATAAATGCAAATGGCATACCTCAATAACTTCAGTCAAAATGGAAATATTATATGAAAGAAAATCCTGTGAAAAAGGCCATGTTCTATCTCAAGTTTGAGATTAACTCCTTTTCATGTTCATTTTTAATTGGGAAGAAAAAAAAAAGAGCATATCAATGATACTAAAGTCTCCCTTGATTAAGCCTTTGCAACCTAAAATCCCCAAATGAATTGTAACTATGAAGAAAGCTAGGAATTATGGTTTATGCATTCCCTTACTACTTGACTATGCATTCTCTTATTATTACTTTCCAAGAGCTCAGTTGATGAAAAGAAAGAATGCCCTGAAACTCTCTCATACAACTTTAACAGTAACAGCAAAACATAGCAATTTCATATGGTTTTGCAGTAACATGCTCAAAAGGTTAACCCTCATGGTCGGCGTCATAGGCATCAACCGACGAACTACTTGCTGATACGTTAAGATCAAAAGAATGTTTAAAGAATCCAGGTGGATTGGAAGTTTGAGAAGCAAGTTCCTCGCGGTGCTTCTGTAGACATCCCAGTCTTTCTTCCAGCAGCCCCTTTAGCATCAGCATTTCCTCCAAGCTGAGGTCATCTGGTGGTAAATCCATCAGACATTTGCCCTGTGATTTTTCACTGAGCTGCTTAAGTATATCTGCTTGCTTCTTTTCAGATTCTAATTGCTCATATATATCGTTACAAGTCTTGTTAAGTTTGGCCAGTATATGAGCGCGGTGATCAGGCCGTTGCTGGATGCTAGAGTCGTCTGCGTCTTCATGGTGAACAAGTCTATTGAAAATCTTGTCCAAACTTGGATGGCCAAACGAGAAGGCCTTCCCGCCAGGTGAAAAGATTATCATACCAATATGAACGGCACATAAGGTACAGAGCTCACTAGCCTTTTTGAAGATTCCTGCTCGTCGTTTCGAGAAACAAACTTGTCTGGCCTTTGTTGCCTCAATCAGCTTCATCTCAATCTTTTGGCGACCTCTCGTCATTTTTCCTGCAGAAAGATGATTAAACAAAGATTGACTCGCTCAATTAGAAAAGAAAACTTTAGAGTACAAGGTCAACTCTCATGTCATCCACAATTTATATCCGCGTCCGCATTCCTACGTTAATAAATGCAATTGCAAAACTAAATAAATCCAGTCAAAAAGTGGAATTAATTATACAAAAGAAAATCCATTATTGGTAACTAGTATTAAATACAAGTTATGTTACATAAAAGCATACCAAACCAACCAAAAATAAAAAGTGTGTTTGTCGTTTATGGGCCAGAATGTCCTAGAGCCATACTCTATGTAATGACATAGTTCGAAAATGTGAAAATGCATATTTCTAAATATAATGAAATCATGTCAAAGCACTGGTGACATTCTAATCAAACATGCAAAAGGTGGATATAGTTACCAAAACAAAAATTTTGTGCACTCAATATTGTTTACTTGGATAAGAACTAAAGTCAATAATTCTTAATGTCAAATAAATATTGATACTAAGCAATACAGAAAATCACCACTAAATTTTATTAAGACAAAGACTTATTCTTCCCCCCTGCTTCACCAAATGCAAGACTTTGTGCCTTTCATACTGACCTTGCCCTTGATGCCAGTCTTTAGAAAGAAGCATCAGAAGGAAGAACAGAACAAAGACCTCCATCCATATTTACCTACTGACAGAACAAGAATTTCTAAAAGTTACAAGAGCAACTCTGTTATGGAACCAAGATGATTTGTGAAAGAGATTACAATACAACCCAATCTCCTAGTCAGAGTGACATCTAAATTTTTAAACCCGAATGGAAGATGATTTATGAGAGGATAAAAACCTGATGCCTGCTCACTTAAAAGAGAAAAACAAGACTGGCAAATCAGGTTTGATCAAATGAACAAATTAACATGCCTCTTCAATACATTCCATGTTAAGAGGTCAAAGTAAAGGGCCATATGATGTTAGAATGATTTAAAGCTTCCCTTCTAAAAACCTAATAACGTCCGTTCTGATTCAGCGACGAACTCTAATATAGTTCAGCTTCACAATTCTTCAATGTCCGTAATATTATTAATCTTTGAACATCCTTCTCTATGGATTATTTTAAAACTTTTACAACTTATCACTGCCTTCATCAATTATCCATCAAACAAAAACAAGAAGCAAAATTGAGCACCAACATGCATGCCTAGCTTCAATGGTGTAATAAAAACGCTCTTATTTGCATATCTAAACAAAATTTACAGAAATCCATAAAAAGTTACAATCTTTACATATGGGCACCCGTAAAATGCAACTAAGTACACAAATTAACGGCTGTACAAATTAAAAGAAGGGGGAAATAGAACAGTAACCATTACTATTTCGGACGTGGCGTTTGTTGAACAAGACTCGGCCATGAGGAAGGAGATGAAGAAATTTGATGAACTTGTGGGATCTTCTTTGTCTTCATCATCACCTTACTCTCTCTCACACAAGTTCGGCTCTTTTCTGTTGAATGTGACAACTTTGCTGAAAACAGCTAAGTTCACGTTGAATTCTGCAATTTTAATCTCGATTGGGTTGGGCCTACAGGCCTGGTTTGGTTTGGGTTTAAACGTTGGTAATATCCATTTACCATACGAATTCGAAGTGTTTATCTTCGTCAAGCATGCAATAGCCTTCGGAAATAACTTCTTTTAAGTGCATGTACGATCAGAACAAGGATCTGTATAACTTGAATCTTAACGTTTTGAAGTATTCAAATTGAATCTTAATATTTTTAAAATATTCAGAATAGAATTTAAATGGACAAAAAATTTAACGGGCAGTTAAATGCTATATCAATGTTGACATAACATTATTTTTATATTTTCTAAATAAAAATTAGATCTTATTATCATATAAGTAGCTTTTTAAAAATTAATTAAAAAGTAGGTCTCAATGTCACAAAGCCTACTATTACACATTTTATATAATAGGTCTCACTTGTTATGTACCAGTGAGACTCACTATTACAAATTTTAGACAGTGAATCTCACTTGTCATGTCAAAGTGGAACCTATTATTATATATTTAACACAATAAATCTCAATTGTCATGTGACAGTAAGGGTTCACTTTTTATTTAAAAAATAAGAAATAATATCATATCAATATATACTTGAAATTAAACTGATGAAAAGTTAAACCCATTAAATTTTTCATTTACTTACAATTTATTTTAAATATTTTGAAAATGTTAAGGTTTGATTTGAACGTTTAGAAACGTTAAGATATGTTCTGTATTCTATTATAAACATAAAGTTCACAGCACAATTTTAAGCTATTAATTTATAAAGGATAATAAAAAAGTTTCTTAATGTGGAAATTTATATTAATGCTAATAGTAAATTTTTTCTTTTTTTTTCTTTTTAGCAAATAAACAAAACCATAACCTCTCAAATACAAAATCTTCGCATCTTTATTACATTACGATGATAAGAAAGTTCAACGCTTACGTGAGAAATACCTTAAAACATTAATTTTCAGCTCCAGCCACACTAAACATGCGAAGTGTTACAAAGGTTTTTCTTC
>JANTPM010000244.1:34674362-34692447 GCA_025434745.1 Erythroxylum divaricatum
AATTAGTTGGGACCGATGGATATAATTTGCATTTTTTAATTTTTATTTTTAACACCTTATCGCATGGGTTGTTCTGTTTTAGGTCATGGCTTTCGTATTCAAGATAGTTAATTATTATCGAGTTATTAAATTAATAATAGCATTTTTCTATATTTTTAATTTATTATTATTAGTTAACTGACCATGATTAGATTACATCTCTTTGTATTACCTCATTTTATATACTCTGATTCTCTTCACATTTGTTCGGAGACAAGAGTATAAAAAGGTGATTCAGTTAAACCAAAACTAGTTTTGTAATTGCAATCATAGACCATATGCACCATAAACCTCTAATTTGAGCCCTATACTCTCATAATAATACTAATACTTAATAGTAATACTAATACATTATTGGAACTTTGTCTCTGTAAAGTATAAACAATCTGAGAATGATGTCATGGATTCTCTTTACAACCAAAAGCTTCTTCATGTATAACAAATTGGTGATTGTCGCTAAGTTTTTAAAATGGCAACGACAGTGACTTGCCAGACCGAAACTGTAGTTTCTCAGACAGATAAGCTTGTATGTAAGGTATCAGTGTTTGCAATAATCTGTACAGAATGTTAGTAACTATTGGCCGACTTTAGTATATTTTGTTTGGTCTGAAGACTCACACAAGGGACTCCAACTGCCCAACTTGGTGGCCTTGCAAGTTACAACTCATCTTCGGGTTGCAATGACAAATTGTTCCCTATTTGACTCGGGTTGCAATGACAAATTGTTCCCTATTTGACTCGGGATAGCAGTTGGACCTAAGTTTGATCCGATCCAACTTGAATTTAAGGATTTAAATTCAGATTGATTAGGTTGGAATAATAAAATGTAGACTTCATTTTCTTACTTTAGATACACAAATATGAGATTGCAATATGGTGATTATAGTGATCGTAATTTGTGTTGAAGCATGATTCAAAGTGTTATCTGTTTGACTTGATATGTAATTTGTTATTAAGTTGAGATAGTGGGCGATTGTTTTGTGATTTGATTAATTAGAGGGTCCAGTTGTGTTGTTTACGTTATTGGAGTCGTGAGTCCATAAATTTCTAATTAATCGTTTGATTGTAAATCTATATAAGGTAGGTCTGTTTTGTTTTTTAAATAATCAATAAATAGCCCACTTTCAAGTCATAGTAATTATCTTACTTTGTTAATCGTTTTTTATTTCTCCTTCTTCAACAAATTTGGTATCAGAGCACAGGTTGCAAAGTGAATTGAGTGAATTCTAGACGGCTAATAACGGCAACGCAATGGGTACTGCATAACCACTAATTCCCATCTTCAAGGGAGAGAGTTACGAGTTTTAGAGCATACGTGTAATGGAAAGTGCAACTAGGAATAAAAAAGGAAATGCAAGTCGACGGGAAAGGTACGGTCAAAATCGAGACTAGCAATGGTAAAATAAACTGTCTACACAATGTTCAATTTATACCTGATCTTGAATATAATTTACTAAGTGTTGGATTAAAACTGCTATGTGATAAAGGTATGGTTCTTGGACTACAAAAAATTAGCTCCATTGATTTATGTGAAGGATGCATTTATGAAAAACAAACAAGAAATTCTTTTCCTGTTAGAAAGGCTTGGAGGGCTTCAAAATGTCTTGAATTAATTCATGCTGATTTATGTGGTCCGATGCAAACTAAATCATTTGGTAGAAGTCGTTATTTTTTGTTGTTTACTAACGATTTTAGTTGTATGAACTGGGATTATTTTTTGGAGAATAAACCAGAAACTTTTGAAAATTCAGACACTTCAAAGCTAAATTTAAGTAAAGTGGACTTTTTATCAAAGTTTTATGTACTGACAACGGTGGAGAGTTCTTGTCCAAAGAGTTTAAAAATTTTTGTGAAGTAAATGACATCCATTGGGAGTTAACAACTTCTTACACTATGGAGTATTTAAAAATTTTTGTGAAGCAAATTACATCCATCGAGAGTTAACAACTCTTACACTCCGGGGCAAAATAGAGTGGTTGAACAAAAAAATCGGGCTGTTATAGAGATGGCCAGGAACATGTTAAAAGAAAAGGGTCTTTCAGATGAGTTTTGGGCTGAAGCTCCGTGTATTTGCTGAACATGTCTCCAACAAGGGCAGTTCTGAATCAAACTTCATATGAAGCTTGGTGTGGTAAGAAATCATCTGTGATTTATTTACGAGTTTTTGGCTGTGTTGCTTATGCTTTGGTAAATTCTCAAGTTCGTCAAAAACTTGATAATAAATTAGAAAAATGTATTGTTATTGGCTATTGTACTCAGTCTAAAGCATACAAATTCTATAATCCGACTAGTAAGAAAGTACCGGTCAGTCGTAATATAATTTTTAATGAAGAACAAATGTGGTCATTGAATGAAAAAGTTGCCAGTAAAGGAATTCTAGCAGACTTTGATGATGAAGGACGTAAGCAATAGCTTGAACAAGAACCTGCAAATCCAGTAGTTGAAGCTAAAATTGAGTTACCGGAAGCGGTTAGTGAATCAAAAACAGAGCATAGTAGACGAAGACCTGCTTGGATGGTAGATTATGAGGTAACAAGTCTTAATCAGTTTAGCTCAAACACTTTTTATGCTTTGTTTGCAGAAGTTGATTCATGGACGTATGAAGATGTTGTTAAAGAAGAAAAATGGCAACAAGCTATGCTAAAAGAAATAAAAGCCATTAAAAAGAATGACACTTGGGAGTTAGTAGAGCTTCCTGAAGGAAAAAAATACAATTGGCTTGAAGTGGGTGTTTAAAACTGAACTTGTTGCTGATGGGAGTATACAAAAGAATGAAGCTCGACTTATGGCAAAAGGTTATGAACATCAACATAGAATTGATTTCGAAGAAACCTTCTCTTCGGTAGCTCGTTTTGAAACTATGAAGATCGTTCTAGCATTGACTGTACAATTACAATGGCCTATTTATCAATTTGATGTGAAATCGGCATTTTGAATGGAGAATTAAAAGAGGAAGTCTGTGTAACACAAGCAGAAGGTTTCTTAATTGAAGGAGAAGAAGCAAAGGTGTACAAGTTGAAAAAGGCATTATACGGATTGAAGCAGGCTCCTCGAGTATGGTACGACAAAATTGATGGATATTTTCAGAAAAATGGCTTCATAAGAAGCGAGAATGAGTCGAATTTGTACGTAAAAAAGGAAGGTACAAATGATTTCATCATTGTTTGTCTTTATGTGGATGATATCACTTATACAAGCTCTTCTGCTTCTTTTATTGCTGATTTTAAGTTACATATTCTGAATGAATTTGAGATGTCAAAAATTGGTTTGTTACATTATTTTCTTGGTCTTGAAGTGCATCAAATTGGAGATGGAATTTTTATTGCTTAAAGAAAATATGCGAAGGATTTACTGAACAGATTTGGCATGTTTAACTGTAAGTCAGTAGCTACACCTATGAATATAAATGAGAAATTGTAGCGTGAAGATGTAGTAGAGATGGTTGATGCTGGAACATTCAGAAGCTTGGTTGGAGGGTTAATTTATCTAACCCATACTCGACCTAATATTGCATTTTCTGTTGGGGTTATTTTTAGGTTTATGCAGGAACCTTCAAACATTCACTTTGGAGCAGCAAAGCGAGTCTTACGTTACATTGTTGGAAATGTGAATTTGGAATTTGATAGTTGAAAGTTTCTGATTTTAAATTGAGCGGCTTCACAGATAGTAATTGGGCAAGTTCGTTGGATGATGGTAGAAGTGTTTCAGCAAATGCTTTCACTCTTGGATAAGGAATAATCACTTGGAGCTCAAAGAAGCAAGCTACTGTAGCTTTATCCTTTTCAGAAGCTGAATATGTAGCAGCTACTTTAGCAGCTTGTCAAGCCATCTGGTTAAGGAGAATGTTAACTAATCTTCAACAAGTGCAAAAGGGAGCAACAGAGATATTTTGTGACAACAAATCAACAATCTTCATGACAAAAAATCCAACATTTCATAGCAGAACAAACATATTGATATACGTCTTCATTTTATTCGTGATCTGGTTGGGAAGGAGGAGATAATCTTGAAGTATTGTAATACTCAAGAGCAGCTGGCGGACATTCTTACAAAATCTCTGTCAAAAGAGAAGTTTGTTTATTTCAAATCAATACTTGGAGTCTGCAACTTTGAATCAAGGGAGTGTGTTGAAGCATGATTCAAAATCTTATTTGTTTGACTTGGTCTGTAGTTTTTTATTAAGTTGAGATAGTGGGGGATTGCTTTGTGATTTGATTAGTTAAAGGGTCCAATTATGTTGTTTACGTTATTAGAGTCGTGATTCCGTAAATTTCTAACTGATCGTTTGATTGTAAGCCAATAAAAGGCAATCTGTTTTGTTTTTTTAATGATCAATAAATTGCCCACTTTCAAGTCATAATAATTATCTTACTTTGTTAATCGTTTTTTATTTCTCATTCTCCAACAATTTGTTGCGGTGTTGGAGTGATTCAGAATTGATGCAATTAACAGTTCGCAATTTAAAAACCTTGCTTTAGAGGTAAGGGGACGAGCTACTCAATGGAAGTTTCTATAAAATCTAATACCCTGTCATTCCATTACATTCAATCTAAAGCCCAAAGGAGAAACAGGCTTTGAACAAAGAACGGCTTACTGCAAGATGATAATTAACATGCAAGACATCAGTTTCAAAAGGTAGGATACATATGGATCTCCATATACAACAAGGGTGGTCCTGAAACAGGTAGAACGGGTTGTTTCTGGGTGGAATGGAAACAGAATCAGAAGGAATAGTCTCGTCTTAGAGCAGGAAGAATTGTACTGGTTTCAGAGACCTAAGGAAGACTGGATTGAGTCGGGTGATAGAAATACAAAATTCTTACACCTTGCAACTATTATCTGCAGAAGACATAACTCAGTCAAATCACTCCAAAAGAATGGGACTATACTGGAATGTGCCCTTCTTAAACAAGAAATACAAGAGCATTTCAAACAACTTTATAGCTGTACGTCAAGGTTTGCCTAGCTCGGTAGCTCCCTCAAGAGAGCATTTTGCGATTATCATCTAACCGAGTTACGCAGGAAAAAGTGTCAAGTACAGTCAAAAGCATGAGTCCGTTGAAGTAATCGGGATCAGACTGCTTGAATCCCATTTTCTACCAGAGAAATTGGGAAGTGGTGTGGGTGTAGAACGGTAAAGATGGTGGAATCAGCTTTTGAAATCGGGTCATTTCTAAGCCTCTTAAACTACACTTTAATTGCGTTAATTCCCAACCAATGATGATCAGAGATCTGCTATCAATGTAGCTGTCAAAATTATCTCTAAGGTGATGGCAGGCGAGCAGAATCAAAACTTTCGCAAGTCAACTTGCAAATTGAAAGGTAAAAGATATATCTCTGGCAGGAAGAGAGACCCTTGTTAAGTCAACCCTTTCGACTATTCCTTTATACACCATGCGGAGCATAGTGCTCTCCAAAGGAATCTGTGATAAGCTGGATCAATAGATTGGTGAAAGTGAATACACGTATGGTTTTAAATATTGTGTGGTGGGTGACACTGAGTTGTAATAATTGTGCCAAAATTCAAAAATAAAGTAATATGAATAGAGGTTTGATGCGCACGTTATCTAAATATTGCTAGAATTTAAAATAGGTTTCTATAAATGTGGAAATTACCATTAAAATGCTTTCGTTTTGTTAAATGTAAAAAATAAAATAATGTAATTAGAAATATAAGTATCCAATATAATTTAAAATCTTGTTAAAAGTTAAAAAAATTATAAAAAATTTAACATATATATAGAAAATAAAACTTGAACAAAAGAATAGGTATTGCCCACTCTTTCACTTTACATTGCCGCATAATATATAGATTGTACATGTTTCTATTCTAAAAATTTGCAACTTGTACATGATATGGTCCTTATTTGATTTAACTAACTTATAAGAACCAAATATTCACCAAGATATTCAAAAAAAATATCTCAACACTCCCCCTCAAGCTGATCTGAAAATGTCTTGCATGCCCAACTTGTCAATTAGATCATTACAGTGCTTCCTAATTAACCATTTTGTGAGAATATCAACCACCTGTTGATAAGTAGGAACATATGGAATGTAGATGGGATCATTTTTAATTTTCTCCTTAATAAAGTATTTGTCAACTTTTATGTTTTTATCGTGTAGGATAAGATTATGTGCAATTGAAATTGCAGCTTTATTATCACAATATATCTTCATAGGAATAAAACTAGGAACCTTCAGTTCCTCCAATGTCTTTTTTTACCTATAAAGTTTCACAAATTCTAGGAGCTAGAGACCTAAACTCAGCTTCAGCATTACTTCTTGATATAACCGTTTGTTTCTTGCTTTGCCAACTTACCAAATTCCCTCCAACAATTAATGTACAATAACCTAAAATAGACCTTCTATCGACAAAGTTTCCTACCTAATCAACATCAGTGTATACTTCTACTTGAAGATTGTTCCTTTTCTGAAACATCAAGCCCTGTTTAGGAGTACCTTTTAGGTATCTTATGATCCTATACATTGCATCAAAGTGTTCCTGGCCTGGTAAATGCATAAATGGACTTATCAAATTCATAACAAATTCCATGTCAAGTCTGGCATGAGACAAATATATTAATCTTCCAACAAGTCTTTGAAAACGATCTCTATCAACTTCTTCAGGTTTAATAAGATTGAGTTTGACATTAGATTCAACTGGAGTTTCTGCTGGTCTACAGTTGAGCAGTCCAATCTAATTGAGAAGATTAAGAACATGCTTCCTTTGATTCACAAAGATGCTTTCCTTTGATCTAGCAAATCCCATACCTAGGAAGAACTTTAGAGGTCCTGGATCTTTAATTTCAAAATCATGAGCTAGCTTCATCTTTAACCTCTTAAGTTCTTCAATATTATCTCAAGTCAAAATTATATCATCTATATATACAATAACAATAAATAGTTTAAGTTCCTTAGATCTCTTGTAGAACATAGTGTGATCTGCTTGACTTTGACAGTAATCATAGCTTTTCATAGCCTTCCTAAATTTATCAAACCATGGTCTTGGTGACTGCTTTAGGTTGTATAAAGCTTTTCTTAGTTTGCACACCTTATTCCAAAATATGGCGAGTATTTGTTTTATAAATCGTTATATGGCTAGGATATTGCGACGATTATATGTTTCGATGAGAAAAGTGGAAAATAAATATTGAAAGATAGTTTGTAATGATTTTTATGTACTTAATAATCATAGTTAAGGGTTATTTTAATTGACATTTTTATAATTTATTGTAGTTAACATATCTTTTGTTGAGAAGTTGTTTTTAATGTTTAAAGCATATTGTTGAAAAACACATGGTAGGTTATTTAAAACTTGAAAAGTAAATATATTATGGACATTAAAATATTTACAAACCAAAAATTTAAATTTAATAAGATACGGTGAATGAGTCCAGATTTTGTATGAAAGGCAACTTAATCAGATGAACTACCAGTATCATGTGTTTCACCTAAAACACAATCAATATAGAACTTATTTAGGTAATTTAGTTAATCCATATAACGAACCCAAATTGGAACACGTGCATACCTGATTTACCACACATAGTCATTGGAACTGACGAATTTTCCATATCAACTGATTTCCCTAATCCTTTACAGGTCTTTATGACATCGCCCCTGCCTCCATTTTCATCTATGTTCTTAAAGATTGAAGGAAGTTTAACACAACATATAGTATATAAAATCAAATGTTCATATATATATTAGCTTCATAATAGGAAATGAGATATAGATAATAAGGAAAGTGAGTTAGTTCGAATGATACTCAAAACCTTGAAGAAGAAGATCAGCCATGGAATGCAAAAGATTATTAGTGTATAAAGAGGAGATTTGTTCTGCATTGGTTTTTTGTTCATGTGGGACAATTTTGCCACATTCCTCCTAATGGAATGAATTTCTATCATCGAAAACTAGTCGTCACGTCGACATTTCTTGATGAATTATATTAAGAGTTATATTCTACAGAAGTGAATATATAATAAAATTCAATATATTTAATGAAATTTTCAATACTAAGTGAAAATACTACAACTTAGTAGTTATACATCTTCAATATGCCTAATGAGATGAAAGTTATCCTTATTAAAATAAAAGTAATCCACTTACCCTTTATATCATATCTATATTTTAGAATTGAAAGTAGATTATAAATGACCATGTTCTTGATGTACAGGAATGTAGTATTATTTATATAGGCTTATATTATTATTATTACAAAAAAGAGTTAAATATTGTTTCAGACATTTCATCAAATAGTTTGCAAGCTTTCCTGAAAGAAGTGTTAAAAGTCGTAAAAAGAAGTCAACCCATATAAAACCAACAAAGGAAAACAAAAAATCATATTCAAAATACAACCACAAACACAACCTATATAACAAATGCAGGAAAAAGAACTCACAGTAAACACCTAAAGGAATAATTAAATCTCAACACAAGATGGAGAGTTTCAACTAACACCATTAAGGATGTTTCTTCACCAATGACTACCATAATACACAAGACAAGCATAAGAGAGAGGACAATGGTTATTGAACTATCAAATGTAGACGAATGTTGACAGATAACACGAAAATGAAGAGAGGTTAGTTGTGTTAGTGATAAAAACCTAATAAAAAATGACATCATTTCTTGTTAACTCGTATAATGTCGTTTTTGATTTTGTCGGAAGAAAAATAGTACAATCTTGTTAGTAACAAAAAAATTGTTGCCGATTTGATTAGGTGAACAAATTTGATAAAACATTAAGATAATAACTATATATGATAATAATAATATTAGTAGTTTATTAGAAATAATTTGCAAAATATTTGATTTAGTGAACAAATTTGACCCTATATATACTTTTTATTAATCATTTTAGCAATTAGCAAAATAATCTTTTTTGAAAATTTGCATCAAACTTCTTCTATACATACAAATGGACATTTGGACCAAGAGGTCTAAATAGATTAAGTTAACTATCTAAATAGATTAAGTTAACTTATAAGAAATAAAAGGTAAGCGAGAAAACATGTTCTAAAATTAAGATAACCCATGGAAGAAGATAGATAATGTTTCATCTAGGAGACATGTTTGGATTTATAGAGATAACAATAATAGCAGTTTAATTATAAATAATTTTCAATTTATTAGAAAATGGTAATCAAAATTATTAATTATTAATTTCTAATACTTGATGATAATGATGTTGATTACGTAATTGTAAAACAAATTTAGTTAACAAATTTGATTGTAATATAAAGTTTTTATTAATCATTTTAGCAAAAAGAAAAATTGTATGAAAGGTTTATATAGTTTGGCATGTGGGCCTTATATTTGTGGGAAAAAATATACAGGTTGCACTGTTAATAGTGTGAGATTTCACATACAAGATCGAGATAGTCGACTTAGAAGTCAAAATTGTGGGGTTATTGTTGAGAGAAGTCATGACGACGATTTTATTGACTTTTATGGTGTCTTCTTTGAAATAACAGAGTTACATTACATCAAGGATAACAATGTTGTTCTATTTAAGTGCAAATGGTTTAATCTTATTGACATAAACGTGATCGGGAATATTACTAGCATCAATGTTAGGAAGTCATGGTATGATAATGATCCTTTTTTTCCTTATAAGTCAAGTGAAACAAGTTTTCTACATCAACAATACTATATTAGGTAGCAATTGGAGGGTTGTTCAAAAGTTTCAACACAAAAATGTCTTCAATTTTTTTGAAAGGGATAGTGGTCAATTCAATGAGGATGAAGATGAAATTTATCAAGAGATTGGATTGGTGTTCAATAATGAAGCCATTCGGATAGAAAAAGCAAATATATCATCATTCTATAGGAGAGATGTTGATCCTAAAATAGCACAACTGGATGAAGTTCAAGCCAGTTTTATCGTGCAAACAGATGAAAACTATACTCAGGATGAATTAAATGATAATGATGATACTTTGGCCTAATATATTAGTGAAGAAGAATTCAATGATAATGTAATTAATGATGATGATTTTCAAAATCTTAAACATAATGATTGAATGTAAATAAATTGTTTATATTGTTTGAAATGTTATGTTCATATTTGAGTTATGTTGTTGATGTTTTATTTATATTTATTAAGGTAATTTATTTACAATAAGAGGCGTTGCAATTAGATTCAGGCAAAAAGTTTCAACTTCAATCCTAAGTTAGCAGTCAAATTTCAACTTAACCAATTTTGAAATTAGTAAAACAATTTCTAATTTCAAACTAATCTGACGTAACATAATTTGGCCACGTTAGAAATTGACTAATGAAATAATTCTGTATCAAAAAGAGACATAAGAATAAAATGAGATATATATAAAGATATGACTTATAATTTGTTATCTTAGATTTTGAGTTTAAATATTATATTCAAATTGTATATGAGTTTACTTAATTTGATTCAATTTCTTCTTTAACTACATCTTCAAAACTATTCATTGGTGTCAAAGTTAAGTTGCTGAAATCTTATTGATAGAGATTTGAGGGAGAGCTAATCTAATATAGATGGATCCACTTATGAGGAAGAGATGTTTAAAATTCACAAGTGATTCGATATTGAAAAGAGACATAAAGATGAAGTGAGTTATATATAAAAATAGGGCTTATAATTCATTCCCTTAAAGTTTTGAATTGAGATATAACGTGCTAGTTGTGTATAGACTTACTAAGATTTGGCCTAAAAATGTTGAATTGTTAAGTTTAGCTGCATCTGGTTAGTAATAATTGAAAATATGTTAAAAACTTATAAGTATCATTTAGATATAACCCGATGTTTGATTTTAAATTGTTAATTCATTGAGTAATTTATTTGAAACACGTAATTTAAAGTTAATATATCCAATGCACAACATTCCTCGTTTTGTGAGGATTTGAGTAGGGTTATAATATACGCAACTTTCTCTTCGTAACAAAAGATACTATTCCCGTGACTTAAATATATAACTTTATGGTTACAAAAAAAACAACTTTATCAATTATTCCAAAGCTCACGTTTTATTTAAAACACATAATTTGTGGAGTATTATTTATGTCCCACAGTTTACTTAGTCGAAGGGTAGCGATCACGGGCACCATGATATTGAAAAAGTATATCGGCAAATGTGGTAATGATACCTAGACGTCGTCAATCTATAATTCCAAGTTACAGCTGCAGATGATAATACAGAACAGGCAATTGTTGTGGATATGGGTCTATCAAGTTATCTATTTCATATAAAGTGTTGTCCACATCTTCTGGGTCCTGCAAGGCCATGAACAATGATAAGTTAAAGCGGAGAAACAATACCAGAAGCAGCTAATTCTCGTGAACAGACCCTGGCTAAGAAGAAAAAACGAATAAAAGAAGGTTAGATGTGAATAGGAAGACTACATTTCTCTTTATTTTCAAAGCAGTTTCAAAAGTAAAAGAAAAACAGCAAAATTTGTCTTTATATTGAATTACATGCCAATAAACACATAGAGGACTCTTCTTTTCTAACACTTCTTTATGAAATGTCCGTACTCTCGCAATCTAGAACTTTTATAAGGTCAACCGTCGCTAGTCTAATCTGTTATGAGCTAAGAAAATGACAAGATGTTACTGTTGGATTTTAGAGGCTACACCCATTTGTCAATCACAGCCAAAAGGTTTAGATCAAGTGCGAAATTGTGAGCTGCAATGTTCAAGTTTACACTTTGGAAATTGATTTCTGGTTAAGTGTTATTGTCTTGTTTTTGTGTCGGTACTCGGTATTGCAAGGAAACGCCAGGGAATGATTCATTTAACAACAAAACAAAATCTTCTAAAATTGCATTTTAATCGATATTTTCAAAACTAGATCGGAAGTTAAACTGGTAAGATAAGATGTTTAAGGTTTAAAAGGTTCAACAGGTACTAAACAGTCATAAAACTAATTAAATATTAAGTAAAATTTTAAAAATTTTAAAATGACAGAATATTAAGTAAAATTTTAATATTTTAAAAATGATTAAATATTAAGTACAAATTTAAAAGTTTAGGTAATTTTTCAATTCATTTTATTATATGCAATACGGGTTTACTTATTTAAAGAGTAAGTTAAATGATACGCGTTGTTCATAAATAAAACTCAATATTGTCTCATTTGTATGTGGATCTATTGGAAACAGTCTCTATATTATGTAAGGGTAAGGTTGTATACTATCAGACCTCTTCAGATCCTTTTGTGTGATTTCAGACTGGATGTGATGATGATGATGATCATCGATATCAAGAACCCTGAAGTTTTAAGCTATGTCAATTCACTGTTGAAACAAAGAGCAAATGATCATTGTTATCGTCTTCATAAATACTACAGGTATTTTCCTTTAGATGAGGAGGTGATGAGACATATTCTAAAACGGGTGAGTCCAAAAAATTGGAGTGAAATGTGTGATTATTGGGTCTCTGCGAAGATTAAGGTTTGTCTTCTTTCTTTGCACATTTCCTTCCATTAATTTTGTTTTTATATTTAATGATTATTTCTTCTCTTTATTTAGGAAAAGTGTGAGAAAGTCAAAGTTAACAGAGTAAAAATGAAAACTCCTTATAACATCGGCTCCAAATCATTTGTTGTCATACAACAATAATTTATAAGTGTAATGTTTGGAAGTTATTATTCTATTAGTTAATACAATATAATTTATTGTATTTCAATTTTTTTTAATTCATATAACGGAGTCAGACTCAACTGCATAGAGAAAAGTATGATAGAATCACACTCTACAAGTTGACACATTATAAGAAAAGTGAAGATTGGACGTCTGAAGAGGCGCAAAATAATTATGTACGTATAAAAAAATTTAATTTTACGGTTTATTTATTTATGTAATAATATTTGAATTACATATCAATTTTGTATTTTAAATTGTAGGACAAGATGCAGGAGTTATAGCAGAGATCATTGTCTGACGAGAATGAACCCAATGTGGATGACATTTGCAACAATGTCCTTAGTACAAGATCAGAGTATATTAAAGGCCTTGAGCATGGCCTTGAGCCAATTGGTTCTTCATCGTCACAACTAGCATATGTAATGATGCTTCAACAGGAGAACCGGTCACGTAAGGCTCAGTTAGAATGTAATAAAGAAAAGTTAAATTATACTCAAGAAAAACTACAACGTAATGAGCAAAAACTAGATCGTACTAAAAGAAAGTTAATCAAGCTTTAAAAAATGGTCAAACAAGTACTTGGGTCACAATACGTCAGTAGTAGTGATGATGAGGAGTCTTAGTTTGTTCATAAATTTTTTTTCTTAAGTTTTGTTATTAACATTTAATTACATTTTTTTTGTATAAAATGCATTTCATTTTAAATTATGAAATATTTATTATTATTATTATTGTTATTTAAATAATGTCACCAACAATAATTACAAAATGTGACTAAATTATAATTGAAACCATGTTAAAAACAATAGTATGAATTTAAAATGTTGTTAATAATTATAACTAAATATTAAATTGATAATAAGGAAGTCAAATTAAAATTAAATATTCATCACTAAAAGTCTTTAACTACAAGTATAAAATTGTCATCAAATTTTTTTTACCTACAATTTCTAGAACGTTTTTAATAACATTTAACTACGCTTTAATTTTCATAGCTAAACATATTCTGCTACAAAAATAAATCATCAGTAGAAATTATTACCTATGTCTACATTAACATAGCTAATAATCTTTACGCACCAAAATTAAACGTCTCAATAAGTCATTTGTGATTATTTCTCTTCTCCTTGCCTATTCTTATTAGTAACGAAGAGATGATCGTAGCAAAATTTTTTGGACGACGATTCCTTTAAAACGTCGCAGATATTTTTTTGCTACCAAACTTTTGCAACCATTGGTTCGACGATTTGTTTTCGTCACTAAATAGTTTTGGCAACAAATTTTTTTTCTTTCAACGATGTTATATTTCGTCGCCAAAACCCTTCTCTGCTGTAGTGTTGACTTCACCCATAATGCCAAGCAAAGTAACTCAACTGGGTCTGTCACCAGAGAAAGCCATCCATTTATGGAAGTGGAAACAGAACCGAGGTCGGTTACATCTTGATCCAACGTGAAACCAGGCTAATTTGCTCTTACTGCGTCATTATCATCACCTTTCCTTGCATGTTCTGAGACAAATTTCTCTAACTCCACGACAATCAATATCAAATGTTTCATATCATGGTGAAGTTAGTCATAGAGAGATTTACGATCTACGAGATCGAAAGTTGAAGTTACAATAAGAGGTGTAGCAATTAGATTCAGGCAAAAAGTTTCAACTTCAATCCCAAGGTAACAGTCAAATTTCAGCTTAGCCAATTTTGAAATTAGTAAAAGAATTTCTAATTTCAAACTAATATGACGTAACCAGATTTGGCCATGTTAGAAATTTACAAATGAAATAATTCTACATGAAAAAGAGACATAAGAATAAAATTAGTTATATATAAAGATATAACTTATAATTTATTATCTTACATTTTGAGTTTAAATATTATGTTTTAAATGTATATGAGTTCACTTAATTTGATTCAATTTCTTCTTAAACATCTTCAAAACTATTCATTGGTGTCAAAGTTAAGTTGTTGAAATCCGATTAATAAAAATTTGAGGGAGAGCTAATCTGATATAAATGATCCACTTATGAAAAAGAGGTGTTGGAAATTCACAAATGATCCGATATTAGAAAGAGACATAAAGATAAAGTAAGTTATGTATAAAAATAGGACTTATAACTCATTGCCTTAGCGTTTTGAATTGAGATATAACGTTTTAGTTGTACATAGACTTACTAAAATTTGGTCCAAAATTTTTGAATTGTTTAGTTGCATATGGTTAGTCATAATTGAAAATTTGTTAAAAACTTAAAAGTATCATTTAGATAGAGCCTGATATTTGATTTTAAATTGTTAATTCATTGAGTAATTTATTTGAAACATGTAATTTAAAGTCAATATATCAAGTACACAAGGTTCATCTATTCGCGAGAATTTGGGAAGAGTCGTAATATACACAGCCTTTTCTTTGTAACAAAAGAAACTGTTTCTGTGATTTAAATCTATAACTTTATGATTAAAAAAAAAAACAACTTGACCAGTTACTCCAAAACTCACATTTTATTTAAAACCTGTAATTTGTGAAGTATTATTTATGTCCCACAGTTTACTCAATATGTAGTCGAAGGGTAGCGATCACGAGCACCATGATATTGAAAAAGTATATTGGCAAGTGTGGTAACATGGATGATACCTAGTCGTCGTCAATCTATAATTCCAAGTTACAGCTGCAGATGATAATAATACAGAACAGGCAATTGTTGTTGATACGGGTCTATCAAGTTCTCTACTTCATACAAAGCGTTGTCCACATGTTCTGGGTCTCTGAACAATGACAAGTTAAAGAGGAGAAACAAGACCAGAAGCAGCTAATTCTCTTAAACAAGGCTAGAAGCAGCTAATTCTCTTAAACAAGGCTAGAAGCAGCTAATTCTCTTGAGTAGACCCTGGCTGAGAAGAAACAACGAAGACAATAATGTTAGATGTGAATAGGAAGACTACATTTCTCTTTATTTTGAAAGCAATCTCAAAAGTAAAAGAAAAACAGCAAAATTTGTCTTTATATTGAATTAAATACCAATAAACACACAGGGCACTGTTCTTTTTCTAACACCTCTTTATGAAATGTCTGTACTTTCACCATCTAGGACTTTTAAGGTCAACCCTCACTAGTCTAGTCTCCTCTGAGCTAAGAAAATCACAAAATGCTACTGTTGGATTTTAGAAGCTATACCCATTTATCAATCACAGCCATAAGGTTCAGATCAAGTGCGAAATTGTGAGCTGCAAGGTTCAAGTTTACATTTTGGAAATTGAACTCTGATTAAGTGTTATTGTTTTGTTTTTGTGTCGATATTGCAAGCAAATGCCAGGGAATGATTCATTTAACAACAAAACAAAATTTGCTTTTAATCGATATTCTCAAAACTGAATCGAAAGTTAAACCGATAAATAAGAAGTTTAAGGTTTAAAAAATTCAACAAGTACTAAACAATCATAAAATCGATTAAATATTAAATAAAATTTTAAAAATAATTGAAGAATATTATTCTTACACTTAGAAAATCGATAAAATAAGATTTAATTTGACTTTAATAAGGAAAAGGCTACCAACTTATAACACAAATTGCAGAAAATGGAAAAAAAAAAAGGAAGATGTAGAGTACAAACAAACATACATAAATTTATGAACTACTGCATACGTAGAAATCAGTTGAGTATGAAACATCAAAGAAGAAGGAAAGAGAGTAGAAAAATCAAACAAGATAAGATTAAGAAAAGGATTTCCAAGGAATCAGGGCTGCTCAGTTTTAAGAATTTATTATCACGTAGACGTGTAACAGAGGCAGGGATCCAAAGTTCCAGGACAGCTGACTTTTGGGTCCCTAAGAATGTGAAACAAAGAAAAACTTTAACATGGAATCTTAATTCGGCTAGCTGCACGGTCACATCTAACTTTGTAAACACTTTCAGTCACCGACCACACCAAATAAGTGAAGTCTAAGTCCGTACCTTTGGATGGTTGGAAGCGTTCTTGTTTCATGCAATGCAAGCAAGCACAATGCCCTGAACTGTGCACGTAGTGGCTTCATTTTGACCATTCGTACGTATTTTTATGTTAGAAACAATACCTCAGCTCGGCAAGTGTCTGTTGGAATATTGAAGATCAGTGGACAAACCAAGACTTCCTTCTTCTTTTGCTTTCTGTGTTTACACAATGCCGTCCAATTTGGTCGGTTATACATATTGATTTGGTTTCCTCTGTCGCCATAAATGACCCATCAATTACAAGGTCACGTAAGAGATGGCAAGTTTTAGTGTAATGTTTTAAAAATAGGATCTTTAATGTTTAAAGATTCAATTAGTACTCATCTATTATAAAACAGGGTTCAAAAAGATTAAAGATTTAAAATAGAATTGACAATAGTGTTAAATAAAAATTAATTAGTTTAGTTTAATTTATGAAGATCGATTACTTCTTTGTTAACTTTTAATAACAAAAATTATTAGAATAAATTGAAATAATATTTAAAAATATTAGCAGGTTTGAAATTTTATAATTGAAACGATCAGACCAATTTAATTTTTTAGGGTATATATATAATCCCGAATCGGTCAACTTTTTGATCTTATCTTCAAGTTTTTAGTTTCCGTTTCAGTTTGATTTAGTATAACGATCTTTGATATAAAAATTTATCAGTTTATTAATTAATAGGTCAGCTTTTATAAATTAATAAGTTTTATAAATTAAAATAACATAATTGATTTCTATTTCATAGTCTTTTTTTCTATTAAACTTTAGATTTTTTTATAGATAATGATATTCTTTTTCGATTTTTTTTCAAACTCTTTAATTTTATTCAATTTTTAGATCTAATACCGGTGGACCTTTTAAATCTTAAATAACCTGTCTTATCGGTTTAACTTTTAATCTGATTTTTAAAGTATTGATTAAGATGCAATTTTGGTCCGTAAAAGATGAGTAGAGAAGAAGTAACGAGGATGGAAAATGTAAGGTGTAAGGGAAGGTAAGAGTTATTATCATTCCATTTAAATTAGTCTAAAGTCTAAAGAACATGTTACACTCATCATTTCTACATAATTAATACATAATTCAAATGTTGGACTTTGAATTGACATTGCACTGTAACATCCAGTCCAAGTAAGCCAATAAATAACAAGAAATAAGAAACAAGGATTTATACCATCAGTTAAAAGATAAGAGACAATTACAGGCAGATTGTTACAAAAAGGCCCAAGATTGTTCTTTTCTCTTCAAGGCTAGAAAAGCGCACCAAATCTTAGAAAGGGAGTCCAAATTTTTTGTTCAATATTATAATGTTTTATTGTGTCTAATGAATCTCAGTCGTTTATTTTTGTGGGTCTTATATAGCTCTCACGTGGACCTCACATGGATCCTACAAAATAAATAATTAAAATTTTATAAAATAAAATAAAACAGGATAATATTAGACAGAAGATCT
>JANTPM010000244.1:34699326-34710265 GCA_025434745.1 Erythroxylum divaricatum
CTACAGATAAAACCCCGGCTGCCCAAGACTCTTACAAGAGAGGCTAGCATAGAATCGAACCTAGGCCTTAACCCAAGTCAAGCCTCGCTCTTAATCATCGAGCCACACCCTTTGAGGGCTATATGACATGACATGGCAGGCTTATAGAATATATGTACGATCCAATTCCAATTCAAGCAAATTAGAGAGTACATCTCTAAGTGATTTGTGGTGAGGTCAGTGTATTGATAAGGATGGAATAAAATAACCAACAAGCTAGGATAACTACGCAGAATTGATAATTTTGTATTTATGTGACAAGAAACTTGTGATTGAATTAGTTTTATCGTGTGACCTTAATTTAAACGGTCTATGTTGCAACCGAGCTGTCACAATCTTCTCGAATACACATCAGATCAGCCTGATGTTGGTGATCAAATGACAGACGTGGCTGATGAGAGTAGAAGTGCGATCAAGTCGATTGGTCACTGTAGAAATCTTAATAATTATCTTTTGTAAAAAATTAATTTCTCATCACTATTTTATTCAATCGCCAGTTGTAGTTAGCAAACTAATGTACTTATACTTTCAACTATGAAAACGACTGCTTCGTTGCTTAACACGTGGTTTGCTTTGATAATCATACAGTAACAGTGACGTGTGTATGTCTGTTGCTTCAGGTTCGAGGACTCGTAATTTCTATCTCCTGTCTTGAGGCATTCCTCAAAAAACACAGAATCAATTTAGATATTTCTGCTCATATGAACTAAGAAAAATAAAACTGAAATGGCGAACTGGAAGTCATGTTTGAGTGGTGATAAATATCAATGTCTTCAAAACCATACTGAAAAGTTGATACGATAAGAAAGGAAATTTAAGTTTTAAAAAATTTAACTGATATTAAACTATTATAAAATCGGTTAAAAATTGAGTAATATCGAAGAATTTGAGAAATGAAGAATGAAAGAAATTATCCTTACTCGTCGAATAATTTAAGTTTAAATGAAAAAGAAGACTGCTGTAACCAACCAATGTGATTATCGAATCAAATGTATTTTTTTTTAATTTTGATCTACTTTTGCATAGTGTAGGAAGCATGATAGGAAAGATTCATTTATACATACAAGTTAAAAAAAAAGTCTATAATATTTAAAAATATTTTAATATTTTGAGATTACTCTAATTTTTTAACTATTCATTTCAATTAATTAAAATTTTGTTTCTATTTCACCTTGTATATTTTACATATATAGTTTAGATTAATTACGAATTCAAAGCAAATATTTTTAGAATTAATCACAACAACAATATTTAGTATAAATCTCACTGAAGCGTGAAATTTAGAAAATTTTAATAATACATAGTCTTAACAATTTTTCTTATTTTTAATAAAGAGACTGTTTCTGATCACATCTTTATGTTGAAAATAATGAATTAAAGTTTCAAAGTTTAGATGATTTTAATATAAAAATAGCCATTGGAAGCATTGATTAATCATGCACACGAATTGCAATACCAAAAGACAATTCTAATTTTTCAAGTAAAGAACGATTTTAGTACAGCTAAATCTCGAATCCCGATAATTTAAAGTATCTTTTCCTAGAGGAATGCACGAACAGCAGACTCGAAAATTCAACCCCTCAAACAAGTAGTGGACAGCTGCTTTTTGGTGGAGGATGAAGGGGAGGAATCTTAGTAAGACTTTGAAGTTGGTTTCTTGTTCCTTGCAAGTTGGAGAAAAGCCTAATGTGTCTGAAAAGGTCAAATATCGATCGAGGACTAGTAAAGCATCGGCCATGTCAGTGTTATCTTCTTCAAGCTATTGCCATGTTTTCTGGTCATCAAATCTAGTAGATATACAAACATGGAAACTTTGATAAAAAATAATAGGGCAAGAGATCACATACGATTCTGAGCTCCTGATCGGGTCCAAGATCTTGGGATGTTGATCGACCCTCGTGTGCAAATTTAATTTGAAGTAGACTGAGTGGAGTATATCTTCCTTAATGATTGGGACAAATTTATCTGGGATTTTCTCGAATCTGATCTGATGATAATGACAACGTTGTACCAGACTAGTAAACATGGGAGTGGAGTGTAACTGTTTCAAAAAAAGGAAGTGGCTCAAGATTTGATAATTAACCATCTTCTACCAGAAATTAGAAAATATAGAGTCACGATTTCATGAAAAAACAAAAGAGACCTCGTCATATTGCTCCTCCAAATTTAATTTTTAATTTAATAAATATGATTTTAACTTGATCATAGCTATCGCATGCTATTTGCTAATTTGATAGATCAATTATATAAATCCGAAAATAGAGTTAAGTGTTAAGGCCTCCACTAAAAAGTAACCATTAAAAAAATTAATCGGTTCGACTGATTCAATCGTACAAAGTTTAAATTGCCTAATTTTTTTAATTTTTATTTGATTAAATTTTCAGTTTTATTTGTTTTAACAACACTTGTTGTTAAAAAATGATCAATTAATTAATTAATTAGTCAATTTTGTAGATTAATAAATTTTATAAACAAAAAAAACAATTAATTTTTATTAAATAATTTCTTTTTTAATTAAATTTTAAATTCTTTAATAAGTAAGAATAATATCTTTCAATTATATTTTAAATTCTTTAATTTTATTCAATCTTTAATGATTAACTCTAATATGATTTTTAAAATATTGCTAAAAAGTAAATTCTAAAACCATGGTTAAGAAGTAGTCACCCAAAATTATAATATTGGAAAGTATCTTTACATAGTTTTTAAAACCATAAATTAAGAAATAATATTTTTAATATGAATAATTGTCAATTTAATTAGACTTGCTATATTTATAATATATCCACCACTTATATATGTATTTATCAAAAATTTATAGTGTGTTTTTAATTAATTTCACACTATTAAAGTTTTTCAGTCTGATCATAGTCTAAGTATTGAATTATAAATAAATTTAACTTGATGCATCTCTCGTGGGGCTATTATATTACACTCTGATTAAGATCAAATCTTATGTCAAAATTTGGTGTTGGTCCAGCTAGCAAAAAGTAACCAGGCTTTGAAAATATTGTGGAGATTAGTCCGATTTTCAATTTCTTTAGTGAGGTTGGATACATTTCTTCGAGACTCATTAATATTAGGTCATAGGTTTTTCATACAATATCATAGATCTCTCCCACGCTTGTTCTTGGACAGATTTAGACCATGATTTTTTTGGTTTTGTTAAATATTTGAAGTGTAAAACTATGTTTTAAAAATCGGTAAGATAAGAAAATTAAAGTTTTAAATATTCAACTAGCATTAGACTGTGCTAAAGATTAAATAAAATTAAAAATTTTAAAATATAATTGAAAGAAATTACTGAAAATTTTGGAATTTAATTAAAAAATTATTAAATTAAAATTTATTTATTTATTTTAGTTTATAAGAAATTATTATTTTAAAAAATTGATCGATTAATTAATAAATTGACTAATTTTTAACAATAAGATTTATTAAAATAAATCGAACCGAATGGTTAAAAACTGAATCAAAAAGTTGAACAGTTCAAAATTTTTTTGATTGAATCGAATATACTTTTTAATCACACCAATTAAATTTTTTAATCATGGATGTTATTTTTCATTTTTTAAATATTTGAAGTGTTTTACAGTCAAGAATTTTTTTGGGTGTGTAAATGTAAATAATAGTCAATTTTAACTAAACTAGAGATGTTATTAGTTCTTTTTTCTTTTATTTTGCATAAAACGTCATTTAGACACTATTTTCTACAAATATATTTAATAATAAATAAGAGTAACTCTTAATTTGTTAAGTTTTGAATTTTGACAATATAAGTCTATATAAAATATTTTACCTAGCAAATTTTATAACAATTTCGTGTTAAATTTCAAATTATAAATTAAGCGTACTTATATCGGTAGATTCACCGATGAATATTGGATTCAGAATTGCTTCATCCTCCTAAAATTGAATTATTAAGAATAAGTTTAAACTTTTTGATGTATAGAAAAAGAAATAGAATTTTATGAAACACAATAATATTCTAACAAATTGAGAAAATGAGCTGGGTTAATATAAATAAATGATTAAAAAATATATCCAATTCAACTAGATTAATTATAAAAATCTTGAATCATTGAAATTTTCAATTCGGTTTTAAATTTTTAAAATTTTAATAATTCTTATTGTTAAAACTGATCAACTTATTAATTAATTGATCAATTTTTCTAAATTAATAAATTCTTATAAATAAAAATATATTAATTAATTTTCTTTTAAAAACTTGTTTTCAATTAAATTTTAAATTCTTCGATAGATAAAAATAATTTCGTTCAATCATATTTTAAATTCTTTAATTTTATTTAATATTTAATTATTTTATAACAATTTAATATTGTTTATGCTTTTTAATCCTTAAATATCTTTTTTTATTGATTTAACTTTGAATTAGAGTTTTAAAAACTGATATAAATTGCTTTATTTAGTGAAAACACTTACAATTTAGTCATTTATTTCAATTTATAAATTAAGCACAACGATCCAGGCTGATTGCATCAGCATCACCATCACCGAAACGAAGTCAAAAGAACTATTAAGTTTTTTTTTTAAATTTTTGGAAAGGAAAATAACTATTATGTCAATATCTTAATCAAAAATTAACGAAGGTGAGCTTTGATGTAAAGTAATTGATAGGATTGTACTTTTGTAACTAAAAAGTCACAAACTTAGATCACAAAAAAAGAGTCTTTTTATAAAATATAAAGTGATAAGGAATTTGTCTACCATAGTTATTGTTGTTGCCGTCGATTAAATAGGAAAATACTAAAAGTCTAGTCTTCATCTCTTTAGAATTTAGAGACCACCCGGTTTATATATTTTTTAAGTTCGGTTGAAAATTAGATCTAATTTAATATTTAGTTAATTCAAAATTGACTCTAAACTTAGATCAAATTATGAATTCTGACATTAGGTATTACTTATTATAACATTATTTCTTTTTGTTTCTTCTCATTTTTCAACATAAACCGAGGAATCCAAGCATCATAAGCAAAGTAGTCAGAAATTTGATGCACACGGTATTATAGTAATGGCCATATGAGATGTTTGACTTTGTCAGGAAGTAGATGCCAATGAAGCACCGTTCAAAAGAGAAGAGGAAGAGCATGTGCAAAAGAAATTTGAAGCCTGGAAAATGGAAATTGCTGAAGAGAACTTCTCAATAATTTTGTAGAGATTATAACAACTTAATCTGGAATTAACCCTTGATACAAATTACTCTATATATATATATATATATATATAAATAATACCATAGGATGTTGTGCACACTTTAAGAGGTCCACACAATCTTAGCACAACATCCTATGGTATAATTTATATGTGGCTCTTTGAAATAATCATATTGAATTTGTATAATTATGTATCTATTTTATAACAAAAGATTTGTATTCGTCATTTAATAATTTTTTAATTAAACTTCAAATTTGACGGAACCATCTCTTTCAATTATATTTTAAAAATTTTAATTTTATTTAATCTTTAGTAGATTTTGTGACTGTTTAATATTGATAGAATCTTTTTAAAATTAAACCTCTTGTCTTACCGATTTAACTTCCCTTTAGTTTTTGAAACATTATTTTTAAGGATTAAATATTATACCGAATTTAGTTTATTTAGAAATGTTCAGCAAAACAAAATAAATTACTCGAATTAAAGTCCTAAACAAGAATCTTGCTTATATCACCATCTTGACCTATTTTGCATAATTCAATTGATGAGTTCGACATATACACAACAAAATTAAATATAAGGTTATAAATAGTTTTCCAAAAATTTTAAGGTAGCCGTTAAAAGACTAGAAAAAACAAATTCATTAAAGGCCCAACATGGCATGTTAAGATAAATAAAATTCATCAGTTGTCACCCTAATTTCATGAACAACTTGATGTATGTATTAGCAAGTTGCAATTGAAATAGAAAATGACTACTATGTATATGTATGTATGCCTATGAGTCAATACACCCATATATATTTTTTCTTGGTGAATTGATGCAATCTATAGTTATTTAAGACTTTAAGAAGCTATAGTATAAAAAATATTGAGTTTTGTTGCAATTTTTATTAAAAAATTATAATTATTATTTCTTAATGTGTATGAAGTTAACTTTTGTGTGCATATATTAATTATAAATTATATGTTTTAAATAAATTATTTAATAAGTGAATATTTAAAAATTAAATAACAAATTCAATTCAAATAATTTGTAATAAATTACTCCATTCACTCCCGAAAAATAGACATAAAATGAAGATAATTTGGTAATTCAAGGCGAATTTCATATCATATTACTGAATAAACATCAATAATCCCTTGTGGTTATAGAAGCAAATCAAGTCAGTAATCAAGTAACCAAATAATTGATTGTAACGAGGAATAAATAATCATCAGGGATAATTTCAGATTAAAATCTGAAGAACATGGAATGGAGTTTCGGGAGACACAAACAGGGACATCAAAAACAAGTTTGGGATCAAACTTCTAAGGAACGTGCACTTCGTTAACAATATACAATTTTGGGGTCAACCCAAAGTAAAGACATCATGTGACGAGTGAAAAACGAAGAATAGTAAGACAGAAATCACTCACAAACCCAGAAAAACCACAAGCACGTAGGACTAGGATAATTTGTTATTACAAGAAATGGGTTTTTTGTTCAACGTGATCGACTAGTATCTAGTATCGGCCACGCAAAAATATCAAACCGTCGTGTTCTGTGTAACTTCACGGCAAACACAAGCTTTCGTTTTATCTATGGTGATTCAGATATATTCATGTAAATGTAGTCGGAGATATTGCATGTTCACATCTTTTCTGTCACATGAACTTCAGGAGAGCTAGTCTTAGGTTTCTGACCAAATCCTTAACTGTCATCGTTTCTTCACTGCCCATCTGCAAAAGCACGTCACTCCATTATTGATAATCCTTTGAAAATGAGGTCTGGTGTAAAGAAAATCATAGTTTCTGATACTTAGTGTCTTAAAGGGTGTCAGAATCTGAGATCAAATCCCAGTTTACCTGAGCAACTATGGTAATGTGAAGGGTGGAACTTCCAAATGGCATGACACTGCTAGTCACAATAGATAGATGGAGATTCTCCATTTCTTTTAGTATTTTAGTTAGAACACCATGTTGCTTCTGGCAGTGTATTCGAACAAGTAAATCCTTGCCAGAAGCTGTTGCTTCAATCTCCGGGAGGGCCGAAGTGAAGCGACCCTCAGAATTTGAATCGTTACATGAAGAAGAGTCTTCATCAGGAGATAACTGAGATTTCTTCACAAGTATAACTGATTCTACTGTTTTCTTCTTGGTCTGCTCCTCCAGTTCTTTCACTCTTTCTTGAAGCTGCTTCACATACTTTATAGCATCTCCAAGTACAGTAGCTTTATCCATCTGACCAAAAAAAAAAAAACATTGAAGATCATGAACATGCTCATCTTAACTACAGAAGATAGTGCAAGAAATCCACAATACCTTCTTTAGACCAGGAACGATGGACGATAGAGCTATGAATCGCTGGCTAAGCTTTTCTCTCCTCTTTCTCTCGGCCATAATGTGTTCTTGAGCATGCGACGGAGTTCTTGTCATAGACATAGGATAAGACTTCTTATAACTTCCTTGATTTTTCCTTGGATCTTCATAACTCTGCTGGTTCTCATACGAAATCTTTGAGACCAAAGGCTGAAAGTTCATGTTCCCTGGAGACGAAGCCTCCTCCTTTGGCTTAAGGTTGAAGCTTAGTCTCCTGAGTAGCTTCTGGGAATGGTTTGCCGATGAATCCTCAAATGAAAGAAACTGAGATGTAGGAGAAGAGGGCGTGGGCGGTTGGTGTTCAGCTGTTATACCTGAGTTCCAGCTGCTGCTTTTGTGCTGTTTAGTAGGTCTCTCGATGTTGTTTTGAGCAATTTCTAAATAGGATTGGTTTAAGGTTTCAGTATTTAAGTTAGGGTAAGAGGAATAGCTATCCAAAGATGAACATCGCTGGATGTTTTCTCCATCTGCAGTTCCCATATTATACTGAGAAATGAATTCGTAATCATTCATACCCTGATAAAGTGAAACCGTCATCAGGTTCCATAAACTAATGAATCCCATTTTCTGTAACGAAACTAAAAACTCGGAATAATGAATCAACATACCATGTCTGTAAACCATGTAGCTGATGTCGAATCCATCTTGGAACTTGCTTTGTTTCCTCTAAAATGGATGCCTGCAAGAAGTTTGATTAGTCTTCTCTATATAAGAAGAGTACAATCCTGAAAAATAAAGCTTCAATTCATAACTATCCTTTTAAGCTGTTTTAATAGTAAACTAAACTGTGACTTATCGAAGAGCAACGAACAAACCTAAAAGCAAACCTAAAATGCTGACCTTTTTCTTGGATCCACCAATTCCTCTCCTACCCACATGTGAACCTTTGGTCCTTAGTTTCTCTCATTATATATCCATCAGATCTCTCCCTCTCTTCACTCCTTCCTTCATTATTTGTTGACATGAGATGGCAACAGCTTAAACAAGAACAATTTGATACCGAATTTAGTTTTAAAAAATAGGAAAAAGCTTGGTGACAAAAAACAAAATTTCCTGCCCTTACCCACCAAACCAAACCTATGAAATCCCAAGTTACACTGTACCATAAACTATTCAACTTGGTCTCATTTCATATCTTCGATGATCTTGATGTGATGTGATGTGATGTGACGCTTCTAATTTCCTGAAATACTATGCAATTGGAGTGTGTTGACTTACTTAATTGTTAATTAACTAATTTTCAATGGGAGTAAAAGATATAAAATTTTTCCTTAATTTTATTTTTTTAAGATGATATTTTTTATTTTAAAATTATTAAAAATATTTTTTACTAAAATCTATTACATTATTTTAATAAATTTTTCTATTAATATCAAATATGATAACAGTTAAAATAATTTACTAGAAATTTTTAAAATAATTTAAATAAATGATAATAATAAAATTAATAATATGTTTTAAAACAAGATTGTCATATTAATGTTAAGAGTTAAACTTATTCCTATTCTTATTATGTAGAGATTTGGATTTGTTTTAAATGAGGATCTTTGAAAGATTGAAATAGATTAAGTTTTGAGTAAAAAAGAAAAACACATCCAACACTTTCTCCATCTTTCTCTTTTGTTTCTTTGTATTTTTCTCAATCTTTCATTTCTTTCTTCCATTTTTTGTGTTTGGAACTAAAATCATGTGATTAAATTTGAATACTTTAAAGGGTTCAAAACTCTAGTTGTAATCTTATGAGATATTGTTCTAAACATAGATTCATGTTTTAATTCAAGTATATTTTTTATTTTATGTTCTTATATTTCATAAGTAATCAATATTGATTGATCTAACAAATTAATTTAATATTAATTATTCTATAACTATCAATAAATTCAATGATGCGTAATTGGCATGAATGATTGGTATATAAAGCAAATAATTTATTTGTGAAGTTGCAGAGTTAACTTATGAGAAAAAAGACTTGTAGTAATTCTCTCAATTATTTAATAAAGATTTTTTTTACTAAGCTCATACTTGATATTAAATGTTATCATATCAATCAATTTATGTTAAGTTTTGTTTTGAATGCTAGGCTTAAATCAATTAATTTAAAAAATTAGACTTATTATGACTATTTTAATATTTTCATATTAATTGCTTAAATTATGAAAATTATTCTTTCTAAACCATTAATTAATGTTACAATTAAATAAAATGTTTCACTTTAGTTTTTAGGTCTTTTTTAATTTGACATGGTTCCACCAACTACAAGAATTTAAAGAATAGAATTAATTTTAAAGACTTCGACAACTCAATCAAAAAATAATGTAAATAATTAATTTAAGGATAGTTATTGATCTAGTACTAGATTTTCTTCAATTTATTTATATTAGTGTAAAGTTCTTTAATTAGTCAATTAAAATTTAAAACTTCTTAAAATATTAACGATTATTTTAACCAAAAATAGGATGACATAGTAAACAAAAAAAAGACACATGATTCTTCCCTTTAAATTACATATATTATTTTTTTTATAGAACAAATGTTTTGCACACTACTTTATTATTTTTTTCACAAAATTAAAAAATTGACTAAAAATTAAAGAAATTAACAATGATATTAAAGGGTAAAAGAATTGAAGTAAATATGTTTAACAAAACAAATGTTTTGCATATTAACTTATTATAATTAAAAAAACTTTAAATTTTGATTAGAAATTAATTTTTTTGACAATAAAAATAAACAAATTAAAAATGACTTACATTTAAAAAATTATTAAATCCTTAAGTTGATTACTTCTCTATCAGATTTCTATTTTAATTACAATTTGGAATAGTTTCATTGATAAGTGTACCTTGAATTGAATGAAAACATTGTTAATTACAACATTGGACAACTAAGCCGTCGTTACATTAGTAGAGGACCATGATCACATTCTTAATTCTTTGTTGGGTTGGAGTGTTAAAATGCAATTTCGGATTAGTGATTTTTTTCAATTTAAAACTAGATATTCCTTTTTCTAATTATTGCTTACACGTGCGTGAATTATTGGGTGAATCTTTGAGTATCGCAGCAAAATTTTGCATTCATTCATGTAAGTTATAACATAAAAGACCCTGAAATGCCTTTCATTAAACAATAAAATAAAAGACACTGAAACAATATTAAAAAATTACTTCGAGTTTAGTAACTAATTATCTAAGAAATTAAATGAGATATTATAATTAATGTTTTAAAAATCAAACTGAATTAATCAGTTTAATGGTAAAAATTTTGAAACGGTTAACTTTTTAATTTGATTTTTATTTTTTAATTAAATTTAATTTAATAATCTTTTTAAAAAACTCAATAAATTCTCGTGAACTACGAGAGTGCCT
>JANTPM010000244.1:34741423-34763826 GCA_025434745.1 Erythroxylum divaricatum
ATGTAGAATCTGTGTTCCTCAACACAGTTATTCCCAGCAGCACACAATAAATTCTCAAATAAATAGTAAATCACCTCAAAAACATTTTTCCATCCTCATAGACATTCATAAACATCTTAGAGACATGTCGGTGAAAGAAAATCCGAAAAACAATTTTTCTACAATTTATTCTCGAATTTATAAGCATGCCTGTTCAAGGAATGTGCACAAACACAGCAACCAGAACATTAGGGAATAAATTAGCAAAACCATATCAAATCACATTGATAAATTCCGAGCTTCCACAAAAATATGCAACAACATCTTGTGAACATATCTGGTCAAGAAAATTTCGAAAAACAATATCTCTATACTAATTTCGAATTTGACATTTACAACATGCATCATCGTCACAAACAATAGGCAACTACGACCTAGTCATGATTTCTTCGTTATATACGATACAAGTGGCTCTGATACCACTGTAGGAAAATCCCTGTGTGAGCATCACATGCCCACGGTGCGGAAAAACAAAAATTTTTATTCCGAGACCTTCCTGAAAGCCAGGATCCATGTGACTATATAATAAAGTCAAACCAAAACGACCAAAGGAGACCGTCTCTAACGGTATCTACGTAGAGATCGGAGAACCTAACCGGGACAAAACCTTTGACCCGAGAATAGCTAGAACAAATTAAAGACTGCTAGATCTTACCTTTGTTCTTGGAGAGCTATGGAATCAACGATGAAGAAGAGCTTGAAAGATGAGATGAAGCTTTGAAGATGAGAGCTTATGTTTTAGAAACTCTTTCTAAAACCCACGATCATCCATCCATGCTTTTGGCATTATATATATATATATATAAAGTTAAAATGATGCTTCTCCTCTCCTCCTTCATCCACGTTGCATATATATATATATATATTAATTATTTCTTTAATTAATTAATAATAATATGTATATATGTATATAACTGCTGAAGTGGTCCAGTCACACTGGGGTCGGTCCTATCAGCCTACCGGGTCCCGGTATGGGAAAAACCACCGAAAACCTTTTTCAGCAATATCGATGTCGCGATCTCATCAGGACATAGCTCGATCTCATCGGGATCCATTTAGTCCTGTTGCTCTCTATATATTGGATCTCTATCCAAAACTATTTTACGAATTCTCTGAGTCACTCTTATGTGTGTGACCCATGAGGTTCCCGGTTATGCTGGCCACTTAGATTAACACTTAATCTAAGCAAGTCATGAGCGGTATCTAGCAACGCATCATGACCCTCAATTGACCAGAAAGTAATTGGTTTGACGAATGAACCTATATTCATCATGAACCATATCACGAACCCTTCCATAGACAATTGCTGTGCAATTCATCCTTTCACCATGCTATACCCCACTTGGTTATGAGTGTGGGTAAAGTGTCAACTCTCACTAGATTAACCATGTCAAATCTAGTACAAATGGTATCAGTTCTCGTCCTGAGACTCATTACTCTATATGTCAATGAAAACATTCTTTATGTTAGCAGTGTGACCGGACCACTTCAGCTTATGTATAATATGTATAAAGGAAATGAGTTATGTGGAAAAGATGAGAAGATTTTGTCAAAGTGACATTTAATGTCTTTAAATGGTAAAAGAACAAAATCACTAAAAGAAAAAAATGAAAGCCAAAAGGAAGGATGATGATCGTGAGATAAGAAGAGCTTTTAACAAGTTCAAAAACCAAGTTTTTCAAGTCATCCAAAGCTATCCATCGTCTACTTTCAGGTTTCATCTTCTTCCTCCTCTTCACGTGCTCTCCAAGAATAAAAGTAAGAGCTAGCACTCTCTTCTTTATTTTAACTATTTCCGGATCAAAGAGTTTGATTCGATTAGATTCTCCGACCTCTGCGTGGATACCGTTAGAGACAGTCTCCTTTGGCCGTCGTGGTTTGAGAATTTTGGTATTTCTTTGTATAGATCCTAGATTTTAGAAAAGTCCCGGAATATTTTTTTGTTTGTTTTCCGCACTGCGTGTATGTGATGCACGCATCAAGATTTTCCTACATTCGAGCATTAGAGATGGGGAAGCAAGAATTGAAGGCTCAATATGTCGAGATTATTTGCATGCTTGCAAGGTTGGAAGGTGCAAAAGCGAGCAAGTATTAGGCACCATCACCACCACCTCGAGAGGAGAGGACCGATGGGGGTCGCGGGGTAGGAATGGTGCCTAAATATACTAAAATGGAATTTCCAATGTATGATGGCTCAATGGATCCGTTGGTTTAGCTTCACAAGTGAGTAGTTTTTCCTAAGCCAACAAACAGAGGAGGAGGAGAAGGAAAGATTGGTTGCCTTTCATTTAATGGGGGAGGCCCATTTGTGGTTCTTTCAACTTGAACAAGAAGAACCAAGGATGCATTGGTACTCTTTCAAAAGCCATCGCAATATGAGATATGGCCCTTATCTTAGTAACAACTGTGTAGGAGAATTGACAAACCTCAAACAGGTAGGGAGCTTAGAAGAATATCAACGTCAATTCCAAACACTGCTAGCTCGAGCCATAGGGCTTCTACAAGACTTGCATTCATGGCTGGGTCGGTAGAAGGGCTACGAATCGCGGTGGAGATGCAATATCCTATTAATCTTGGAGTTGCAGTGAACTTAGCAAGAGCATGTGAAAGAAAATTACAATGTATGGAGATGCAATACAACCAAGGGGTAAGAGGCAGCCGAAACACCACCCTATGGCCATCTTCGCAGCTGGACAGTCAACACCAGGACGAGTACATTCACACTTTTCGGAAGTAAGATAAACTCAGGGGCTAAAACAACAACCTCCAATATAGCAAGTGCACCACCCCGATGGGAAGACGCTTAAGCCAAGCGGAAATGGTTAAAAGAAGAGAGAAGGTTTTGTGCTACAATTGCAATGAGTCTTATTCGGTGAAGCACAAATGTAAGAGACTATTTTGGATTGAGGTGGCTAATTCTGAGGAAGAAGAGGAGGAGATATCTTTCCATACCATCACTGGCATAATTTGATTTCGAGCTTGAGGGCAAGCTCAATGTTGAAGAGGGGAGTGATGATATGGATGAGTGTTTTATTAGGAGTCTACTAGAGGAGTGTGAGTGTTTTATTAGGAGTCTATTAGAAGAGTATTTTATTTTTAGTAGAAGTCTATTATTTCCCTATTATTTTTGTACTAGTTTTTGTTCTATTTATGTTAATATAAAAAGCTTGAATAGGAGTCGTTCTAGGAGTCCTAGTTTAGGTGGAACTTTTATGTTTCTTTGCCTATATAAGGCTATTACGTTATGCAATAAAGTAAGCAAGAAGTTATCATAAAAATTAGCTTAGGAGTAGAGTAATTTACTCCAATCTCGGCAAACCTTGTCCTTGACAAGTGCTGCCAGTTTTTCATCACCAAAAATAGGTTTTGCAAGGAAGGGAAACGGTGTAAATAAGGGGAAAGAGATTAACTTTCCTGAGAATCGTCCTTGGACTCCATCCCAAGCATGGGCTCATAACATAGGGGTTTTAAAACTGCTTCTGATCGGTAACCTTAGAGATTGTATTATTTACGTATTAGATAGAGGTACAGCAGTAGTTCCTCCTGGAAAATTATTCTCCATGCCTATACAGTATAACAAAGATGATGAATGAATAATGTCCTATGCCTCTCCCCTCTGTTTTAGCTATATTCCCTCTACTGTCTACAATCTCTCCATAACTAACTCTCGATAGTTTGCCTAACAACCTGCCTAAGTGGCAGCAGTGGTCCCTTCCCCCCTTTTTCCCATCTGGCCCCTACGAATGTAGGTTTGGATGGGCTTGGGCTGAACTATGGGTTGTGGCTGAATGCTAACATTTCCCTCCTCCTCAAGAAGCACCTTGTCCTCAAGGTGGAGTGAAGGAAACTGATCCCTGATGAAATCGGCATCCTCCCAATTAGCTTCTTCAGCTGGTTTGGCTTTCCAACGAACAAGCCATTGAATAATGTTGCTGCCCTTAGATTGAGACATACGGGAAGCCAGAATTGCTTCAGGTTCAGCCAGGTCTTCCTGATCCAATTCTAACCCATGAGGTAGTGAGGGCTCGACAGAGTGGTCGCCAACTGCCTTTTTAAGCTGGGAAACATGGAAGACTGGATGGACTTTGGATGAGGGAGGGAGTTGCAATTTATTTGCCACCTCTCCCACCTTGCCAATGATCTTAAGTGGTCCATAATATCGGGCTGAAAGCTTAGGATAAATTCTTCGTGCGACGGAAGACTGCCTATGCAGTCTGAGCTTCACAAAAACCAGATCTCCCTCTTGGAAATAAACCTCCCTCCTCTGGCTATCAGCGGCCTTCTTCGTTAGAACCTTTGCACGACATAGGTTGTGTTTCAGCTGTCTCACTTCTTCATCTCTATCGATCAAAGCTTGTTCCACGGATTCCACTTGAGTTTCCCTTTTAGAAAACTGAAGAAGGGTAGGTGGTAGGCGGCCATAAACGACTTCAAAGGGAGTTTTCCCGGTTGAAACATGAAAACTAGTATTATACCAGTATTCAGCCCAGGTTAGCCAATAAGACCACTTCTTCGGTTGTTCAGAGGTAAAGCAACGGAGATAGGTTTCTAAGCACCGATTCAACACTTCCGTTTGACCATCCGTTTGCGGATGGTAAGAGGAACTCATTTTTAGAGTTGTTCCCTGCAGTTTAAATAGCTCCTTCCAAAAGTTACTAGTGAAAAGTGGATCCTGATCACTGAAAATAGAACTAGGAATGCCATGCAAGCGAACTATCTCACGGGTGAAGACTTCAGCCACTGTTTTGGCAGTGAATGGATGTTTGAGAAGTAGGAAGTGAGCATACTTAGATAGGCGATCCTCGACCACTAAAATGACCTCAAAGCCATGAGATTTGGGAGTCCGGAAATAAAATCCATAGAAATTTCATCCCAAATTAACTGAGGAATAGGCAGAGGCTGTAAAAGTCCAACAGGAGTCATGGCTAAATACTTATTCTTTTGACAAATGATGCACTCCCTCACATACTTCTGAATTGAAGACTTCATGCCCCACCAAAATAATCCGGAAGCTAACCTTTTATAAGTCTTGAGGAAGCCCGAATGCCCGCCTGAAGGGGAGGCATGATAGTCATGCAAAAACTGAGGTATGGGCACAGTATTTGCTGAAAGGACAAGTCGGTTTTTGTAGAACAATAAACCATCCCTGTAGTGATAACCAGGTTTTGAGTGTGGGTCTTGTTGAAGGGTTGTTCGAATAGGATTGAGCTGGGGATCCTCTTGAACTTCCTGACGAACAACATCCATATCAAGCCAAAATGGAGCAGACATGGCTGAAAACAGCAGCCTGTCCTCTTCAACACGGGAGTGTGCATCTGCTGCCCCGTTCAGTTTGCCAGGTTTATAAATTACTTCGAAATTGAGACCTAACAATTTAGCTTGCCAACATTGTTGATCTATAGAGGGAATGCGTTGGTCCAATAAGTGCTTCAAGCTCTTATGGTCAGTATAGACCTTGAAGTGTCTTCCTATAAGAAAATGCTTCCAATGTTGGATGGCCATTACTACTGCCATTACCTCCTTCTCATAGACTGATTTAGAAAATGTGGATTCAGCCAAAGCCTTACTAAAATATGCTAGTGGGCGTCCCTCTTGAACTAAAACAGCACCTAAACCCCTGCCCGATGCATCACATTCGAGGGAGAACTCCTTGGAGAAATCGGGCAGTGCAAGGACTGGTGAAGAAGTCATCTTTTGTTTTAACTCATCGAAGGTTGCTTGGGATTACCTATTCTAGCTGAAACCATCCTTTTTGGCGAGTTCAGTGAGGGGTTTGGCAATCTTACCATAGTCTTTGACAAATTTCCGGTAGTATCCGGTAAGTCCAAGAAATCCCCGTACTCCCTTCACATCCTTAGGAATAGGCCACCCTAAGATGCTTTGGATTTTTGAAGGATTCATTGCTACCCCTTCACTAGAGATAATATGGCCTAAATACCCCACTGACCACTGATCAAAGGAACACTTTTTCTGATTCACTAACAGCTAATTATCAAGTAGCAATTGCAGTACACAAGCCAAATGTTCTAAGTGTTGATCCCAACTAGGGCTATAAACCAAAATATCGTCAAAAAACACCAAGACGAACTTCCTTAACCAAGGTTTAAAGATGGAATTCATGGTGGACTGAAAAGTGGCCGGCGCATTCATGAGACCTAAAGGCATTACAAGGAACTCATAATGTCCCTCATGAGTTCGGAACCCCATCTTATAAATGTCCTCATCCCGAATTCTGATTTGATGAAAACCCGACCGCAAATCCACCTTGGAAAAGTACTTTGCTCCATATAATTCCTCCATCAACTCATCCACTATAGGAATTGGGAACTTGTCGGGTATTGTGAGCTTATTTAAAGCTCGGTAGTCGACGCACATCTGCCATGAGTCGTCTTTCTTTTTGACAAGAATGACCGGACTTGAAAATGGGCTTATGCTATGCCGGATAACCCCCATTTCTAGTAGATTCCGAATCTGCCTCTCTATTTCATCCTTGTGGTGGTGTGCATGCCTATATGGGCGAATACTCACAGGTAATGCCCCCTCCTTTAAGTTAATGGCATGATCATGAGCCCTCCTAGGTGGGAGACCCCTCGGTTCTTGAAAAACTGCCCCAAATTTGAACAAAACAGTCTGCAACTCCTTTAATTTATCTCCTCCCAAAGTTCCCATCTCCTTGGATAAGGGTCCTCCAACTCTCATCGACCATAACAGCCCTTCCACTTCCATTTTCTAGTGTTTTAGAATCTGTTGTAAAGCATGAGGAGAAGCCTACATATCCATCCCCTTCCGATCCAAAGACATGTACATTTTCTTCCAGTCAACCTTCACCACTCCTAAGGTTTCCAGCCAAGCAACCCCTAGGATCAAATCTGGCCCACCCATATCAAACTCATAAGCATTAACACTGAATCTTCCCTATTCAGCTCCAATTTAATCTCATTACAAATTCCTTGAGAAAAAGACCGATGTCCATCACGTAACCGAACTCGAAATGTCCTAGTTGGTGTAATGGCAAGACCCATAGCTCTAACCAACCTGCTGGACACAAAATATTGGCTTGCTCCGCTGTCGACCATAATAACAATTGGCATTTCCCTAAGCTTACCAATTAAAACCATAGATTTTGTAGGCAAAGAATTATCCTTCTCCAGCTCACTGAATTCCACCGAATTACAAACCAGCTCCCAATCTTCCTGCTGTCCTTCGCAGTCTGCAGTTTCAGTGTTATTCAACCCAACATTCGATTCCTCGCCCTCCCACACAATTAACCTAAACTCCTTATCTAGGCATTTGTGCAGTGGACCGAAAGTTTGTCCACACTTAAAACATAGCCCCTTGGCCCTCCTCTCCATAAGCTGTTCATAAGACAAATTTCTAGTTCCTTTCCATCTTGACCCACCGGGTCGTGATGTTTCAATCACATGGCTTCGGGTTTTGTTGTGTAGATCCCTCACTTCACTTCGGGAATTACCCACCGCATTACTTGACTGAGGCGGGCGTGGAGAATTAATAGCTCCCATTAGAGAACCGTAGCTTGGAGAGAAATTCCCAGCTTTGTGTTTCCATTCCCCCGGTCGTATGACTCCTTCCCCAACCAATTCCTTCTCAACTTTCCTTGCGATGGAGATTAGCCTAGCCCGAGTAGGTGGGTCATGGGTCCTAACCCTGTTTCTTATCTCTTCTCTTAAACCCCCCAAAAAGCAGCTCATATACCAATCTTCCGGAAAGTGGCCTATCTGTGACGCTACTCTTTCGAACCCATCAATATACCCGTCTACTGAACCACGCTGGCACACCGATTTTAATTGTTCAATCGGGTCTCCTTCATCTTTGCTTCCAAAACGGTCGAACAGTGCGCGTTTAAACCTCTCCCACATCATACAGGGGTCCATCTCACGTAGGGTCATGAACCAATATAACGTTGACCCTTCCATGCAAATCTGTACCATGGGTAAACGGAGCTCAGATGGAATTTCATGGATCATAAAATACGACTCAGTCCTCGTGATCCAGGCAAAAGGATCATCTCCGTGAAAAGCTGGGAGATCCACCCTTTGCGTGACATTCCGATACTCTTCCCAGGCATGTTCGGTGGCTACCGAAGATACGTGATCTCCATGTCGATGGTGCCCAACGCCTTGCACATCGCCTGCGGGTCTGTCATTTCCGGCGGTCCCCGAGGAGAGACGCACGGGTCTATTGCCACCAACAGAAGATGACGCGTGGTGGGATGCCTGCGGCTCCTCTCCTTCGCCAACCCCCTTCTGTTTTTGTGGGTTCTTGGCCAACAATGATTGGAACCCATCCCTCAGCTCCGACTGAAGCAAATCTTGGGATTTGGCTAACGTTTCCACACTAGCCATCAACGAGCCCAACTGCAATCGAAGATCCTTTAGAGTGGTGTCATGCGATTTAACCATCCCCTCTTGAGCTGAAAGGGACGATTCCTGCCTCCGAAGAGATGCCTCAACTGCGGTTACTCTAGCTTCCATGCGAGTGTGCATACAATCTCTACCTACTTGGTCTCTCAATGAAAGCACCAATTGATAGGTAAACCTTAGAGATTGTATTATTTACGTATTAGATAGAGGTACAGTAGTAGTTCCTCCTGGAAAATTATTCTCCAGGCCTATATTGTATAACAAAGATGATGAATGAATGATGTCCTATGCCTCTCCCCTCTGTTTTAGCTATATTCCCCCTGTTGTCTACAATCTCTCCATAACTAACTCTCAGTAGTTTGCCTAACAACCTGCCTAAGTGGCAGCAGTGGTCCCTTACCCCCTTTTTCCCATCTTGCCCCTACGAATGTAGGTTTGGATGGGCTTGGGCTGAACTATGGGTTGTGGCTGAATGCTAACAGCTTCAACACCCAACTTTCCTGATCATAACTGTGTAGTGTCTGTAGTGTCCCAATCTTGCTTGTATTTAAGTTGGACTGTTTTCTTATTTTGTCCAAATCTAGGTTTAGGTTGGACCGATTTCTTATTTTGTCCAAACCTTGGTTTAGTTATGGAGCATTTTGTCATTTAATAGCTGATTCCTCTTCCAGGTGTAAGGATGTTGCAGCAATAGATATCAACATGGGATGCCCCAAGTCATTTTCTATTAGTGGAGGCATGGGTGCTGCCCTATTGTCTAAACCAGAGCTCATTCATGATGTATGCAAAGCATCTTGGTGACTTAAAATCAATATTCTTCACTCACTGGTTTGATATAATCATGGGTTTGACATGAGATCTTTCTTTCTAGATTTTGACAACATTAAAGAGGAATTTGGACATCCCTATCACATGTAAGATTAGACTTCTAAAATCTTCTCAGGATACAGTGGAACTGGCTAGGCGAATAGAGAAAACTGGTGTTTCTGCACTTGCTGTCCATGGAAGGTGATCTCTCGTTTTACTGTTGTGCCATTGATGTCCATAAATTTGAGATTTGTTAGTGGTAAAAATCTGTTGTCAGAATTACTAGTAAAAAGTTTATACAGGTAGTGTTCTGTTTTAATTGCAAATGTATGTACATTTTATTGAATGAAAATGCTTAAATGCGTTTATTGTTGAACAAAATGCAGAAGAGTCGCAGATAGGCCTAGGGATCCAGCTAAATGGTCTGAGATTGCTAATGTTGTATCATCATTATCTATTCCTGTTATTGCAAACGGCGATGTCTTTGAATACGATGATTTTAAACGTATTAAAGTTGCAACAGGTATTATCTTCAGACAGTTTCACTAAAATCCTCATCTGCCAAGCCATTTTAATTCTTCTCAACAGTTAACTTTCTGAGTTCCATACAGCTTTCGTGTTCTTTTAGTTATCAAAATTGATGATGATTGTTAAGTTCAGTGCCTTTTTAGGGTGCTATTTGCCTATTTCTTCTTTACTTTCAGTTGGTTTGGTGTCTTATCATTCCTGAAGTTTAGTTGTATTCTTAAAGGTGCCTCATCTGTAATGGTTGCTAGAGGAGCTCTTTGGAATGCTTCAATATTCTCTCCTGAAGGAAAACTACACTGGGAAGAAGTGAAAAGAGAGTATGTTAGAAAGGTTGGTTTTATACCAAATGAAATGATTAAGAGTTAATTATTCCAAATTGAAATATGGATAAATGTTATAGTGCCTCAAAAAGTTTCAGTATGGCTGTGCTTGATGTCATGCAAGCTATGTTTGAATCAAAAGAGAATTTTGATGAGTTAACACGGTTTTATTCTTGTTATTAGAGCATCTTATGGGATAACGATGTTAAAAGCACAAAGCACACATTGAAGGAAATGATTGTGCATTATTCTTCCCTTGAACTTCCAGAGGGGAAAGGTGTCATCAAATCAGAGAACTTGGCAGATATAGCGTAAGTTTTTAATATAGTTTGTTGTCTCTTTTCCAGTTTAAATCCGATCAGTTAAGTTTTACCTTTTGTTAGCCACTAGCTATTATTGACTAATTGTCAACAATCCAACTATTTTCCAACAAGAAGATCGGATTAGTAGAGGGAAAACTATATAATTTGATGACTAAGTTTAATTATAAAATTTATAACTTGATTTTATCTTTTCAAGGGGAGTTTGGTGAATGCATTATTGAGCACTATCCATGTGATCCACGTGGTCATCTTTGTAGATTCATCCCGGGTTCGCAGCATGTCAATTGTTTATGGAAAACTATGAAAGGTTTATTTATGTTCCACCAGGACATGGAACTCTGATTATTTTACATTTTATTTCTGTCTCATGCATTGTAAGCCCGACTTTGCTCTTTTTTTTTTTTTGGTTAAAGAATCGGATTGTGGTCCTGACCTACTGCATAGTTCTTGATGTGGAAATGGTATATTTTTCTGCCGACATGTTGATTGCCCGATCATGCCAATTTTCATTGTCTATCCTGAGGCAAATGTTTCTTGAGTTAATGCTACTGCATCTTGCAGGAAATTGTATGGAGAGGAGGAATACTATAAACTTGTCAATGCGAATAGGTCCTTTGTCAATGGTAGCACAGAGAATTCATTGTCATGTCAATCAAACAGTCTTCTAACCTAAACCAAATTTTGCACCCAGGTGAGTCTAGCATTCAAATATAGTCTTTTTTGTAGTTCTCAAACTACTCGAGTTTTCGAGTCGTGTAAAATGTACGACATTTCTGGAGCATCTCCGTGAAATGATCTCTGATTCACCCGTACATTTGGTGAAGACTATATGATCGATTTCATTTGGAGAAGCTCGCATAAGCTTGTTTGAATCATTCCTTGGCATCAACTTCATTCCATGAATTATTTTCTTTAATCCATGATCTTTGAGACTGTTAATTGTTGTAACGCCTGGTGTAGCATGATATACCATCTCATTATTTATCTGAATCTTGCCTTTTCCATTGGTATCGAAGGTTTAAATTTTTTTTGATCAAATATAGAAAATCCTATGAGAATGAATTTTCTTACCTTTTTTTAATAATTATAGACTATAATAGTACAGTGAGTTGATAATTGATAGTTTAATTATTAACGTCAGTAATTGTTTTATATTCCAATTTTAGTACAACAATGAAAAATGATATTTCCTGTTTGAATTTTTTTAAAAGGGTAAAAAAAATTAGTAAGAATGACGTAGAAATTTTAAAATTCAATCAAAAAATTTGATATATTTAAAATTCAAGTCGATAATGGTCCTGGTAAAAGAGTTTTGTTCATTAGTTCTTTTGGCTCTTAAAGTTATTAATCAATTAAACTTAACATTGTATCTATGTTGTTGACTAATAACAGTATTTAAAATGCATATGTCTATTCATTTAATCTTACTCATTGAGTATTTGTTAATAGAAGTAATTTTATATCAATGATCTACATTAGTTTGATAACGTAGGTGACTTGTTATTAATTTTTTAAATTTGAATATTTTTGTTTATTTTTAATTTCTTAAAATCAAGTTAATTCAACCTCCTCCCAATTTGTTTTAGTTTTCAACTCGTATAATATTTACCAATAGATTTCTCGTGAAAATAATCTCGATTCTTCACTAACTACATATTTTATTATTAGAGTTGGTATTAATTTGGTCAGAGGCGACAACATTACCACTTGGGCTTTTTAGATCTAATTGGAGGCTAAGTATATATATATATATTTTTATTACAAGGGAAAAGTAACAACAAAAAAACTAGAGCTTAACTAATGCATAATTCTACGGTACAGAAGTATGTGAATATCACAGTACATAGGGGCCATGACAATTATTGGCCCCTCCTGAAGGGGATGGACTCTGGGGTTAGAGTAAGTGGCAAGAGCGGCAAGATTATCTGCACATTGATTCCTTTCCCGGTGCATTTATTGAATCTTCACCTCTTAAACTCGTCGCAGTATCTTTTGAATACCTGTCACCAAAAAAGAATACTCAGTCGACGTTAAGATGGCTGCAGAAAGGAGATTTATCACCTCTAAAGAATCTACTTCAAGAATAACCCGTCGGAATCCAATATTTCAGGCCAAGAGAAGGCCTGAGTCGAATTCTCAAAGTTCCGCGAGAAGGGGGAAGTTCTGTCCAATGTGATGCAGGAAACCTCCTCCCTGCTGGCCTTGCCAAGTATATATTAGTAAAGCAACGTGGTTTGCAAAAAATGATGTTTTTCCTATTTTAATTTAAAAACAGTTCAGGTCGGATCAAATCAAGCTCAGGCTTAAGCTGGGGATTAGTTGTTCCAAGCATGATTGTATTTGAGCTTGGGCTTGTTGTTTCGAGCTCGAGCCTGCTCCATCAATCACACCTTGCGAGAAGGCAACACTTGCGCCGATTACTGAGCGAAACATGGCTCCTCCCATCTCCAGCGATGGCAGCTTTGGGAGGCACCTGACTCAATGCTCCAATCTCCTTTGTTGTTTAACGTGGTCCTGGTGCGCTGTTGCGCCCATAAGCTGAATTACTTCCTTTGTTTACCAAAAAAAAAACAATCTGAGTCCAACTTGACTCGGCCTATTGTAATCTCTATTTTAAACAAATGATTAAAATTTTAAATCAATTTTATGAGTTTAAATGTAAATTTTAAATCGGTTAATTTTTATTTTATTTTATGTTAACTAATTTATTATTATTTATAAAAATTAGTAGATTATTTTCAACTTAAATCTGCCGTTTCTATCCTTCTAACTACTTTTTCATGTCCTAATAAAGACAAGAATAATAATAAAATAAAATAAAAGTTGGTGAATAATGCTTACAAATTTTGTTACTTAGGGGTGATTAGGTTTCCCAGTGACTCAAGTATCAATTATTCTGGAAGTGAGGAGGACAAGTTCTGGTGCAAACAGCTTCACTCCAGAATTTACTTCCATAACCGTCCGATCCAATCATAGTCGCGCGTAGATCCCACGATCCTTCTTCACTAGCTAAACTATTTGAGGTGTACGATAAATGCTCGTACCCGAGTTTCTCTTTCTCTCAGAGAAGGGCGAAACCGTGAATAGAACAGGAAGAGAGGGTAATATAGGAAAAGCAACTCAATATATTTCTCCTCCTCCTCCTCCTCCTCCTCCTCCTGGCTGCAAATATAGGCGCTGTGTCGTGCTCCTTATCTGACTTCCTCTGCGATTTTCTTCTGCTATTTTTACACCAAAAGATTAATGAAAAAGTAAATTATTCGGTAATATAGAGTCACCTCTCGATCAGGTACTTCCTTATCTATGGTTCAACGAACATTAGATTTTCAAGAGATTTATCTTGATTTCATTTTGTCAATATCGAGTTTTTTTTTTTTTTTACACTTGGAGAAGTTACGAAAGTTTGCATCTTTATTGAGTAATGTCCATTCATGTTCTTGGGGGGTTATGCAAGTTTTCTTGGTTTGCCAATGTTTGATTTATTTTATTTGGTTTATTCATCAGGAATGTGTCTTTTTTTTCTTGTGTAGGTTTAGATAACAAAATATAATCATTTGAGCGGCTTGTTGAGGACATTATTTTCTAGATCTTTAATTGTGAAAAGGGCTGCATTTGGTTCTTTAAAAGATTAACGAACATCTGAGTTTTGTTCTTATGAATTTCAACCTCTAATCGTTACACAGGGACGAATTTTTGATATGCCTGATTACCTGTAGAATAGATCTTGTATTTATATTCTGTAAGTACAAGGCCGTTTGGTGCTTTAGGTGTCTGTGATTTTTACTTAGACTTGCTTATATGCTAATTCATATAACCCGAGAGTAGTTTGTAAACGTAAAAAATTGTTTAAGTTTCAGAGTCATGATGATGAGGGCTGAAAGTTGAAGTTCTAAAAATGGTCGGATGTTTTTGAGTAGCATGCAGAGTTGATCGTACAATAGCAAGGTGATATTGCAAATTATCTTTGTTGAGGGTACAAAATATGTATAAGATTTTCTTTCATTTGGACATAAAGTTTTAAATAATATAAGCATATTATCTATAGAGAGTAGAGCCTAAATCTTGAGTCCTGTGAAATTTATTGTTGAATTAATTTGTCCCTTTTCAGCTTCTTAGTTTGTTTCAGTAGAATGCATTAGAATTATGCTTTTCTGCAGGAGAGAAAGATGAACTTTGAGGGTTTCTCTGAATGAACAGATTATCCCTCTTTGTATGTACAATTGCTTACTTGTGATTTCAGGGAAATGAGTGCATTTCATATGCAGAAATACATTTCACTTGAATGTAGCTTGATTGTTGGTTGGAGCAGTGATGAAGTATTTCACATAGTTTCTTAAGTATGGGATATGAATTACTTCACTCCTTGTGCATTTTAGCTGTAGCACCCATTGTAATGCCTTGACCCTCTCCGCACTTGCACTTTAGCATTGTTTGATATGGACATTATTCCGTTGATATATGGCCAAATTCATATGTGAATCCTTTCTTGAATTCTGATTTTTCCCACTCATCCTTTCAGACACTAACAAATCATACTTGCTATAGATGTGACCATGCTTATGCAGTTCTTTTTTAATATTTATCCAACTTTTCACTAATATTTTTGTCATTTCACTAGTTCGTAGGTGCTTTGAATATCATTTCCTGGCGGTGTGCAGCCAGTGATACAGCAATATTTGAAAGGGCGTAGAGAAGTGATGATGGATCTGAATCCCATAAAGGATGCATTTGACCGTGTTGCAAAGAAGCAAAAGCTTTCCAGTTCTAAGACCCGAGAAGTCATTGACCAGACACTACAAGAAGTTGAAAGGGCCTTGGAAATCCTACATTCAGGACAGTCTGGCTCTGAGCTTGATTACAAATCTGTACTCGTTGAGCTTAAGAAAAAGTTGATGGAGATTGCTCCACATAGTCAGATGGAAAGCACACAAAAGGAACTTAACGTAGCCTTGAGCAAGTATCCCAAGACCCTTGAGAAATCCTTTAACCCTGATATATCGAAAGCTTACAGAAATATTGAATTTGATAGCCACACTCTTAACCAGGTAATTGCATGTCACTTCTACCGGCAGGGCCTCTTCGAAATTGGTGATTGCTTCATAAGTGAGGCCAAGGAACCTGAAGCTGCTGTCGCGATGAGGTCCCTCTTCTCAGAAATGTATCTGATACTTGAAGCTCTGAAGAGCAGAGATCTAGAGCCTGCACTAAAGTGGGCTGCTGCTAACTCTGAGAAGCTCAAACAAAATGGCTCAGACCTTCAACTGAAAATCCACACGCTACATTTTGTGGAATTACTGCAAACTGGAAGCAAGAATGAAGCTCTCATTTATGCGAGAACTCACATTTCTCCATTTGCCTCTGTCCATTTGGGTGACCTACAGAAGCTTATGGGTTGTCTTCTATGGGCTGGGAAGCTTGATCAATCCCCGTACTCCGAACTACTATCGCCAACTAATTGGAATAAAGCCGCTGACGAACTAACGAGGCAATTCTGCAATCTTCTGGGCCAGTCTTCTGAGAGTCCATTGAGCGTGACTATAGCAGCAGGTTTCCAGGTTTTACCACCACTGTTGAAGTTCATGAATGTAATGGCAGGGAAGAGGCAGGAATGGCAGTCAATGAAACAGCTGCCTGTGCCCGTGGAGCTTAGCCCAGAATTTCAGTTCCATTCCATCTTCATATGTCCAGTGTCTAAGGAACAATCAACAGATGACAACCCACCAATGTTGATGACCTGTGGTCATGTTCTGTGCAAGCAATCCATCAATAGGATGTCGAAGAATAACTCAAAATCTTTCAAGTGCCCTTACTGTCCATCTGATATCGATGCAACAAAGTGTAAGCAACTATATTTCTGATGTGTACCCTCACCTGTACAATGGTTTACTGTATCAATTTGTTCTCTTCCCCACCCTTGAACAGTAAAGAAATGAGTTGCAAGCTGTTCTGCCCTGTACTGTTTCTTCATGCATTTGATGTAAACAGTCATTCTTTTCATACCTACCCAAGGATTTAGGACAGGGAAGGAGAATGATGAATGCCACGTCAGCATTTAAGGGAAGAGAATTTGTCCAATGAAACAAAATGAACTCTTTTGGATAATTCTAATTAAAAATAATGACATAAAATTATATTTTTTAAAAAAAATTATTGCTTTCCTTCAACCATGGGGTCTTCGCCTTTGGCCCAAAATGGTCGGTTTGGGTTGGCCTTCCTTACTGTGGACACAATCGTACTTGGTGGTGAAAAGGATAATGAAGTGAAGTGAAAGGCATCTCTTATCTTTATCGGGATTTGAAGATATTTTGTATTCTTCTCCTTTTTCTTCCTCCTCTTCTTCTTCTTCTTCTTGTGTATTATTATAATAACAAGTACAACCCATAGATAAAGCAAATGGTAACTCATCAATGCCGCTAAAAGCTGTTTAAAGGTATGCGCAATTTAAGGAACACATCAGTGAGATCAGAGGTTGGGCTAAAGACCCTTTATTAAGTTAATGTCACCACTTTCCATCGCCTACTTCACGCAGATTTAGGCTCGTAAAACAGAGTAAGATGACCTTTCCTTTTCTAACACAACTTCTATTAAAATGGCAAACTTGCTTGAGACTTCAAACTTAAGAGGTGGAACGCCCATTTTAGGCGCCTCCACACTCCGGCTCGATATTGTGTGAGGGAGGTTAATCACGGCTTGATCCCAGACAGCTTCTTAAAAAGGCGGCCTAATACTCGGTGAACTTGCTTTGAGACTTGATTTCAAAGAAAGTGGTCTTAGCTCTTGGCATGTGATTAACTGATTTTCAGTTATTAACGAATAGTTATAGACTTTAATCAATCTTAAAAAAATTAAACTGAAAGTTAAAACAATAAGATAAGTGATTTAAAATTTAAAAGGTTCATATTATATCGTCATAAAATTGGCTAAATTTTAATTTTGAAATATGATAAAAAATGACTGTCTTTATTTATCGAAGAATTTGAAATTTAATTGAAAAAAAATTGTTAAATAAAAATTAATTGATTTATTTTAATTTATAAAAATTTATTAATTTATAAAAATTATTTGATTAATTAATAAACTGATGAATATTTATAACAAGAGTTATTAAAATAAATCGAGTTAAAAAGAATAATTTGAGGTTTTTTTAGTTTAATGATTGGATTTTCTAATCATTAGTTTTGATTGTTCTAACCACGTAATTAAGATTGCCTCTCACAATGGACGATGCTTAGCTTCTCGATGTTAGAAATTAGGATAAGTTTATATGTTCAAATTAAGTCATAAATTCAATTTGAATCAAAGTAAATTTAACCCATCAACCACTTTGAAAAAATTTTTAAAATTCAAGAGATTTGAATTTAAATCGATGCTTAATACTTGGGAGCATTTGAAGAATCCTCACAAACTACTTTGACAACTCTTTAGAAGACAAAGGATGTTGGGGAGACTCATTTTGATTCTTTTAAGGTGTAGGTAAGAAACCCTTTAATGGATTTCTTGGTATGGACACAACAACTTGGTTAGGAACTTGTACACAAAGGTCCAACATCAAATGGCGTATTCATCAATTGGTTTACGGCTTAAAAGGGACACCAGATGTGGTACTGCTTGAATTGCGTGATCAAATTCACCATCTCTTACAGGCCACCGCCACCTTTTCGAGTCTTGAGAATAGAAAATTTTATTTAGCTAATATTTTATTTTTTACAGGTTAACCCCGTATAAGGTAGGACTAATCTGAGAATGACTGACTTAAAAGCGTCTTTTTATAAATTAAGACCCTCTCAGAACACCTCGTGAATTTACTAAAAGAAATTCACCACCCAATGTATCAACTTTCATGAACACCTCGTATGTTCATGAATCTGAACCCAATGTTGACAAGATTTGCAATTTGATGATGAGCTAAAAAGAGTAGTCCATTGTGATTACGATGATGATAATAATTTCAATCTCATCCTGACAGCTAGATGAAAGGATCAAGCATTGATGAGTCCTTTTCCAAAAACTATATAGCTGATGTTGGACTTTGGCATTGAACATGATCCTGTCTATGCCCACCATCAATCCAAACCTTTAGAGCCATTTTTTGGATTGTTTCGAGTCTGTTACATCCTCAATTTATTTAAAATATGTGATTTATAAAAGGTATACCCAATTGACATTAAAATTAGAAACATATAAAAAGTCTCTCTTTCTCATCATTTGCTTAGGAGATTTTGTGTATCAACTTTGCTTTTTTGGTTGTAGTGGATGAGTGGGACTCAAAATCACTCAAATCTTTTAGATTAATCTTGTATCTTGACCAATATTGGATTTGGCACTAAAAAGCTTCAAAATCTTTCACTAGTGCGCTACACATGAGAGGCTCCAAAGAGGGATTGCTTCAATCATTTCTCAAGTGTACATTGCACCCCTCAAATCCCACCTCAAGATACTACAAAACAAAACGCTATTCGTAGTAATACATTAACAATAACAATTCAGTAAAAAATTTTCGAAACACGAAGCTTAAAAGGATCTAATAGTACATAATCTTACCTCAAATTGGTAAATTTTTAAGACATTTATAAATTAATATATTTAAAATCACGTGGGTCATTTGAAAATTTGTGAAATTTTTATCATAACGCTATTTGTTAATTTATGTTACAAATTATCTATATATATATATATTTATTAGCTTATTTAGGAAAATTTGAAAAAATAATTATAAACAAATTATAATTTAACATGAAAACAACAACAAACAAACCCATCTTTCTAATTGGCAAATATTTTACATGTATGGAAAACTAATAAAATAAAAAGAGTGGACTGGCCTATTGAGATGAGGAGTGGTTCGCTTTGCTATGTGCAAAAGGGCCTAGCCGTCCGGTACTGCTTGTCGCTATTATGCACTTGGGTCCACTCAATCATTCTAACCCGCTTTTTTTTTTTGCCTTTTTCACCCAATTAATATATTTATTATATTATATTATCTCGTGTGTTTCAATTTTCAAATTACAAAAGAAAAAATTTTAAAAAAGAAAAAAAAATCAAAATCTAGCGTTCTCGAAGCCATGCAAATCGCTGACCCTGTTCATATGCTTCCTCATTATAGCCACTTTAGCCAATCTCTCGGCGGCTCGCCATCCCGACGTTGGCGTAAGCGGCTCCACCTGTTGACCACTCCTCTGTCGCCGTCGCTGCACCTCCGCCTCCAAGCCGCGCAGGTAGTCACTAGCCCATGACGCATCGCCGCTCTGCACCATCAACTCCCGAGCCGACAACAACAATTGATAAGCTCCCGAGTAATCGCCTCGTTCCATTAAGCGGCGAGTCTCAGCTATAGCTCGCGTGCTGACGTGGAGGTTCCTCAACCGTTGGATGATTGGCGTCGAAGATCGGACGGGCTGTGCGCAGGGCACCAACAAACTTAATTCTCTAGACCAGATTTGTTCCTGCGACGACGGGTCTGTAAACGACGGTCTTACGGACAAGACTTGCTGGGGCCCACAAGACGAAGCTGTCACTTTCAGTTCCACCAGTAATTCTCTCTCTTCTTCCGCGTGAAGGTCCCCGACTCGGACCGAACCGTGGTCGAATACGCTGGGTCGACCTGTTAGGGAATAAACCGCTGGGATATCAACTGCTCCTGAACCGGGGGCAAACCCGAGTTGAAGCTTCAGATCTTGAACCACGACGCTTAACAATCCACGTATACACTTGACTAAGGCATCTTCGGATGGGGCGTGAGAGTCGCCAAAAACGATCGAGTGCGTGGGGATTTCCATCGGGGTGAAACGCGTGGATGACACGAACATAGAGGAACGGTTCTGATTAGTTGACCGTTCATCGTGACCGTTGGAGAAAATCATGATTGTGGAAATTGGATTCTTCTCTCGGCGATCTTCGATCACTTTTGCCGCCTTTTTGAGCGCGTCGTTCACACTCATTCCCAGACCGGTAGTCCCAAGCGCCTCCACAATCCGACGCGCCGCTCGCCTCCCGTTCGCCGTCATCCTACGCAAGGGAAAGAGCCGCTTGGAGCCCGACGAGAACGCGACTATGGACAAGCGGTCGTTGGAGCTCAACGTGGATATCACCAACCTCATTGCGCGTTTCATCATCTGAGACTTGAAACCGCACATTCTCTCGCTGACGTCAAGCACCGTAACTAAATCGACTGGCGTACGACGCAATGTGGTCGGAGCTGGCGGCGCTCTCACTTTCAAAACCACCGCGTGCGTCTGGTGATTCCTCCCGATGGCCACGATCGCAGATTCCGGCAACAGAGAGACTTCAACGTTCTTAGCAACAGCTTTTCTCGGAGTTGGACTTACAAAGAAACCTTTGAAACGAAACGCTTCGCTTTGATGCTCGACCTCGACGACGTCACTTTCGTTTTCCTCCAGCTCGGGAATGGGGTTGAAGAGTGAGCCATGAGAAGGCGACATTAAAGGCTCGTCGTCGTTGTAGACTCTCAAACTCTTGGCTATAACATCCTTGAGCTTGCTCTCTTGCTTTCTGATCTCCTTGGGCTCGTCACGGTGGCCGGAAAACATCGGCATGTGCTTCCAGGTGGCGCTGCAAACTGGACAGATGATGAGGTGTTGCTGAGCAGCGACGCAGTGGAAATGAAACACGTGGTTGCATTCAGCAGTGAAAATAGCAGTTGCTTGGCCACGTTTGACACTCTGAGAACAGACTCCACATCGAGTACTGGTTGATTTAGACAGGGCTTTGAGGAAGGAGAAGGTAGAAGGCGATCTGGGCGATGAGGGATTTGAGAAATGGAACAGTCTTGGGCTATGACTGGTTTTACAATGGAGTTTAGGTGGGCTATTGGGTACGGAATTCGGCGTGGTGGTGGTCTGACACCGGAGACTAGGCGTTGACGGGTTGGAGAAGAAACCCCTTATGATTCTGGGACTGTGGGTATTAACATCGCTTGATTTGTTCTTGGTTTTGGTCTTCTTGTCGTTGATGGATTGGTTTTCTCCAAATAATGCGGTTTCTCGCTGCTCTTTGGGAATGAAAGTACAGAACGCTCTTCTCCAACCACTCACCATTGTTGAACGAAATCAAACTCTGTTTTCGATAGGATTTGATTGGAGAACAGATATGGGTTGCACATACATGAGGATGAGGAGAGACAAGTCGAGGAGGACTGGTCTTGGTTTGTTTTTACATATGAATGTGTCCTGTTGTTGTTGGCTACGCTCCTTTTTCCATCTTTCCAAAGCCCTCAAAAGATATCTGAATCAAAAAGGTCTCACTCACCTTTCTCTCTATCTGAGGGGGGCGGGGGTGTATATTAATGGGGACATGAATTGTATAGTAAGTAGTAAAGAAGCAAATAATGAGAAGGGAGGCCTTTCCTTGTACAAAAGTGCAAGGAAAGGATAGGTTTTTGAGTATTTAAAGCAAAGTTAGTATTGGGATTTGCAAATTTAACTGGCATCTGCAAGTTGTTGTCACCTGCGGTAATAAGTCAACGGACGAAGAAAGAAGAAGAAGAAGAAGAAGAGAACACACTCACCTCCTCAAACAAACTCCAAATAAAATTAAAAATAATACTAAAACGGGTTGAAGTTATTTTTAAAATACCTTTAAAATATATATTTTAAAAATTTTTAATTTTTAGTTTTCCTAATAAATCAATTTTCTTACATTTCAGTTAAAAAAATCAAAATTTGACTAATTAAATATTATTTATACAACTATTTAACTCAATTTTTAATTTCAACTCGAACTATTAAATGTAACTCCATTTAATAATTTCTCGTAATCATCTTAAATTATTAATTTAAGTTAAATTTAATTAGTTAGAATCAGATTTAAAAGTTAATTGAAGTTATTGATATTTAATTAGTTTATAACTGATGTTTATATTATATGTTTATATTATATGTATTTTTGTTATTTTTTGACTGAAGTCTAAAAAATATTTAATTAAATTATTAATAAATTTATACATGTGAACATAAGAAAACTTAATTAAATTATTAAAAATTTGATTT
>JANTPM010000244.1:34819043-34833624 GCA_025434745.1 Erythroxylum divaricatum
AATTGATTCCCAAGCCTGTATCGAACTCCGGCATGTTTGTAAACAACCATGATCCTTCCAGCAACCTGCATTTTCGCCGGAGAAAGCCGTCTCCGCCGGCGGAGAAGTTCGCGAGAGGAGGATTCAACGGTTTGATTGATCAGACATCTCGTGGAGGTTACGTGACGTACAATCTCAGTGCATGCAGCAAGCGCGAGCTCAAGGAGCTGAAGAGGCGTCTGGTTTCGGAGCTTGAGCAGGTCCGAGTTGTTAAAGCCAGGTTGTAGTTTCTTAAAATGGAGCCTCGACCCGTTCACCCCGTGGCTCACTTCTCTCCCTCGTGCCCACCGCCAAACGGCCCCTTCAACACCAAACAGCTGAGAGCTACTCCGAAATCTGCAGACAACAAGATCAAAGTTTCGGGTCATGGGTACAAACGAAGCAACCCATTTTTAACAGGACCCGACCCGAAACGGATGGTAACGGGATTTGATCCTCTAACCGAGAAAGTGACTAGTAGTATGATGAGAAGGTGCGGGCAGATCTTGATGAAGTTAATGAAGTTGAAGATCTCATGGGTTTTCAACAAGCCTGTGGATACAGTGGGATTGGGGCTTTTCGATTATCATCAGATCATCCAAAAGCCTATGGATCTTGGCACCGTGAAGTTGAATCTCGTCAAGCATGTCTACAAATCTCCGCTCGAATTTGCGGCCGACGTGAGGCTTACTTTCGACAATGCAATGACGTACAACCCCAAGGAGCACGAGGTACACCTCATGGCACGCCAGTTGTTGGCCAAGTTCAATGAGATGTTCGATCCTGCGTACAAGAAGTTCGAGGCTGAACAGTATAGAATTTCTGGCTCAAATCAGAGTCTGATCCAACCAACACCTGTGTTGGTCAACCCAATTCAGGTCCAACAGGTACCGGAAAGGCCACCAGCGCCGGTTCAAGTAGTGGTGGAGCCGAGATTGGGAAAGTTGCCGAAGCCTAAAGCGAAGGATCCAAACAAAAGGGAGATGACCTATGCAGAAAAGGCGAAACTTGGGAAGGAATTGGAGGATTTGCCTCAGGATAAGATGACCCAAGTTTTGTATATAGTGAGGAAGAGAAATGGGTGTTTATATCAGGATGGCGATGAAGTTGAACTTGATATGGAGGTTCTCGATACTGAGACTCTATGGGAGCTTGATAGACTTGTTTGCAACTACAAGAAGATGATGAGCAAGATTAGGCGTCAGGGTCTCATTCAGAATCACATCACAACTGCCCATATCTCACAGGTAAATCAAAGTTCAATATTTTTTGCAGTAATCGCGTTTCAAACTAAAAATGGAGTATATTTTGTTGTTTCAAGTTGATAATCTGATCGCTCTGAGTTCAAGGTTTGTTTAGTGATTTTATTTCTCTTGGTGTTAACTTTAATATGTAGGCTTCAGATATTGAAAAGGTGGATGTGGAACACAAGGTTATGGAGGAGAATGTGGACATTGGAGAGGATATACCATTTGAGAACTACCCACCGGTGGAGATCGAGAAAGATGTTGATATTGGTTGTGCTAGCGGCAAATCAAGTGGGTCTAGTGGGTCAAGTTCCAGTAGTGATAGCTCCTCTTCTAGTGGTATTAAGTCTTAAAATTTTGCCAAATCTATGCTTCTCTGTGGTGTTTGCTCTGGCAGTTTGGGTAGCATCTATTTTGATTAGATGATTAAGTCAATCTGTGTATCAATTTCTTGTGTTTTCAGGTTCAGATTCAGGTAGTTCCTCAGGAAACGATTCTGATGCAGACAGTGTACGGTCACCGTATATTGAAGCAAACAAAGCTTCAGTGACTTGAAAAGCGAGTGAATGTAATTGAAGATGCAGAGTGATTGGATGCTGATGTCCAGGATTGGAAGAGGTATGTCCAGGAACTGGATACATTTTGTATCGGGGAAAACTTGGATCTGTTTTGTACAAGTGTAAAAAAACAATGGACTAAAAGTAGACTTCTTTAGGAGAAGTAGATGTAACTAAGTAGTAGCCCAACCGGTAGATAGCTTAGAAGAGGAGTAGGTCTTGACTTGAGCAGTGCTTAGGTTTATATGAGTTTATAGCGGCAGGACATAGGAAGGGGCAAGGTGATAATCTTGTACTTGTAACAAACCAAATAGAAGAACCCACCTGGTGCTTTTATGCACAGAAGGAAATTATGTACAGCAGCCAAAGAGAATGACAATATATCAAAATATGAAAAAGTGGAGCCAAAACTGAAAATATTGGCTTTCATTTGCAAATGAATCTTGTATATACTTCCTCCTCTATCGCAGTCTTATGTATACTTTTTTCTTTTGTCATCAAGTTGCACATTTTGAGTTTCTTCTTTGCTTTCTGCACTTTCTCCGCGTTTACATGATGTCTAATTGGTATTGGTATTGGTGACACGAACCTTAGACTAATCTTGACATTAGGGATGAACTTTTGGGTTTGGTTCAGCTAGACACCACCTGATTCGATCAACTCAATCTGAATTGGATTAATATTTAAGTTGATCGGTTTTGGATTGAGCTTGAGCTTGAGCTTGAGCTTGGTAGGGGTGTCCTGCCGTTCGAGCCTGTTGATTTGAACAAAACGGTACATGGAAGCAAACATCAGTAGCTTGTATGTTAGTGACTTGGCAGGGTTATTTGGTCAGCTGTCGTGATCAGCTTCTTGCAAGTCCTATCCTATTATGAAGATCTACGCATCCTGGTGTCTTGTCATTCACTTTCTTTTGGAAACTTGAGGGAAAAGGCCACAGTATTAGAATTGGTGTGTCATGCATGAACAAGAGGCCCTGTCTAACATTGATAGGTATGTACTAACCTATTTATTCTCAAGAATCCAAAGCCTTAGCTTTAATTTCGTTTTAACAGTGTAAAAATACCAACTTGAGATCAAAGAAAAGTAAAGCTAATCATGGACTCAGCTGTCATGGTTTCCCAATTCAAGCGCGTGTCGCCATCCAATATCATGGAATGCAGAACTTCACACTCCATGCCCAACTCCCATCACCATCTTGTTTTGATTAGCTAGTCGGTTGTAGGCTATTGAGTTGTTGCAAAATGTCTACAGGATATCATTGCCTTACTTTCCTGTTCATTGGCTAAATAATGCTGAGGGGTCGGATCCATCATCCATGTTCGCAAGCTGAGCTATGTTTGATTGGTTGATCTTGATCTAATTCAACCCTAATTTCCTAAATAATTTAATAAATTTGAATATTTAAATTTGGGTTCAATCAAATCGAACATGGTCTATAATCATAGATCAGGACCATAGCACCTCTGATTAACACTTTCATAATAACGCCAACCTGCCAATGACACGTTCAGTTTTCTTAATATTGTTTCATATTCACTATAAAGTTCCATGATTGGGACTGTAAATTGGGGAAGGAGCTGGTTAAACATCAAAAGTCCCAGCAGCATCCATTTGGTAACCTGTAATGGAAAAGGAAGATAAGCTCAGACAACAAAGGACCAAAAATGGCACATATGAAACCAATAGCTTCATGATCGGAAATGGAAGCAACCATAAATTGGTAATGGAAGGAGAAAAGAATAAGAAGAAAGCAAGGAGGGTCCGGTGAGCTTCCGTTGACAAGTTTTCCAGTTTTGAACGGATGTAAACAACAAGAAGGCCCTGCAATCTAGGTTGGTTACACAAACCTACATCAACTTCTAGTTATAGCTAGCACTTTTCAACAGTCTTATTACCCTTTGTTTATTTATAGCATTAAACATTTCCATTTTTAGTTGAGAATTCAGATTGGAATTCTAAAAGTGTCATCGTTTTGGATTATTTTAACTGCATCTTGTCGGAAATAACTGTTCCGTTTCCCGAATTAAAGGAGAATTAGTGTCGAAAACGATTCGAAAAGGACTTAACTCAGAAGAAGAAAGACAATTCCATTCTTGAACTAAAACTTACATCCCTTTAAATCCATCACTGATTAATGATGTCACATATCAGCTAACATCATTCAAGCTTTATTTGTAGTATTGCATATACTCACATATGAGATAGATATAATAGCTGACACTTGAAGTCCTAGTAAGTAGTAACCATCATTGGCAAGCATAGGAATCAAGCAGGTACTGCCTCATTAGTGAAGATAGGCGATTCCTTGAAGGAAACATCATCGCAGGAGTTGTGCAAATCAACACCATATCCTCCATCCTGAACCGTGCCTACACGAGTAGAAGCACCACAACCACCGCAACTGCTGCTTTTCTCCACCCCAGAGTCGCTCACACAAGCAGCATTGCAACCTCCATATCCACCATTCTTCAGCATAGTTGAACAGGATCCACCACAACCTCCACCACAGCCTCCACATCCACCACTCTTCAGCATACTTCCACAGCCTCCACCACAACCTCCACCACAGCCTCCACATCCTCCACTCTCCACCATACTTCCACACCGTCCACCACAACTTCCACCACATCCACTACCGCAACCTCCACATCCACCACTTTTCACCATAGTTCCACACCCTCCACCACAACCTCCACATCCACTACTCTTCACCATACTTTCATATCGCCCACCATTTCCAACAGCGGGACTGCCAGTGTCTTCGTTATCCACCACATTTTCTCGAGCCAAATTCACATTTAAGTCTATTTTGCTTCCTTCATTAGTTGTCAGGCTGGTTTGAGTAGGTTCCTGAAACTTATCGGCATATTCTGTCAAATCATTTCCCTCCTCCAGATTTTCTTCGTTATTGATCATGCTGCTCAATCCTTCTTTCCTCATAGTGTCAGAAAGTATGAAAGCTGATATGATCCCAGGCAACACAAACAACTCTTCCTTCACCTGTGAATTTGGTTTCAATTAATAGGGTAGACTGGAAGGTGCCTAGACAATAAAATTACAGTGGTGGAAATTGGTTGGAACTAAGGGGGAGGGTTAGATGCTATTTGTAGCTATGAGCTTTCTTTTGTTTTTGGATACTGAAAGAAAGTAAAGATCTTTTAATTGAACAGTTCTGTTCTTTATGACAACCTGAATGTATGTTTTCTTTACAAACAGTTTGGCTTTGCTCCAAGTTACCATATGTGGCTTTGCTAGTCGTTATCTAACAGTAAATTGTGTCCAATTTTTTACGAGACAGCAGAGCTGTACCTGGACGAATCCTGACTTTATGTCAATTAACGCCACTGCTTTGCCGTATGGATCTTCTGAAGAAAATTCAACTGCAGTTATGTATTCTTGTTCTCTTTGGTGCTTTTCGCAGTGCTTGGTGTCAAAATCCAACCTTCTACCACCAAAAAGTTTAACCTGTACCAAGAAGAGAAGTTAGAATAGACATTAGATACCTACAGAAATTCAGAACAAAATGTTGGAGCCCTTTTATGCTTTGTCAAAGGCCAATGAATGTGTTCTCTCTGAAAAAAGATAAATGGAATAGGCGAATAGTACTGTAATGCAGTTACAATGTTCTAGTTTCTGAAATGTCAGGTCTTATGATCCCCTTCAAAGAGAAACGATGATGAAGTAATAAAACTGTGATTCTTTATCAGATGATTGATAATTATTTCTTATACTTCAGCTACCTAGCCAGGTCATTGACACAACAAAATGCTTTTGCAAATACTTCTACAGAGCTCTAAATTAAAAGATAACAGATATCTACCATCCTAAGCCCCACAAGCTCAAAAAGATGGCCATCTTCACTGGAATTCTTTGCTCGTTGAAGGGACCACTGCGAATTCATCAGCAACCACTTAGCTCCCACATAATCTGCAAGCACATGTGTTTGACCAGATTTTGTAACACCAATGATTTGCTTATCAATTGTGCTTTGGCCTTTTATACCAGTCTTAGTTGAGTCCCTTGAACATTAAAACCATCAAGGAAATGAATATCACCAGTTAGATACAAAATCTAATACATTGTTAACAGCTAAATATTCTGTTTTTATCTGTCAACTATATGGAATCTTGCTAGCCAAAACAGTGAAACTTTCAGCATTTCTATTCAATTAATACCTCAATTTTGTATGTTCACACTACCATACACAAAAAGTTTAATCCATGTGCACTGGTAAAAGGTAGTCGAGATCTTGCACATTAACCTGAGACTTAGGTAGAAGAATACCTCATTTGCAGACGAATCAGCTCATTTTCAGTTTCATCAAAGATGCGTGCCCAACTCTTAGCATGTGGAACTCTTCCGGTAATTGGGAAAAAGCAAGAACTTTTTGAAAGTGTACGTGGATGGACTATGTGTAGTACATATGGTGCTTGGATGGGAACAGTAAATGAGACAGCAATTCGTAGGCAGGTCGGTTTTGAGCTCAACTTGCCAGACACAGGCAGCAACTCCACCCATTTTTCAATGGCAAGTTTGGATGCTGGATTCATGATGTTGTCGAGAGAAACTGAAGTAGTACCTATGGTTTTACATCCCTTGATTACTGGAAAGCTGGAAGATGAGTGTGATAAAAGCTCAAAGAACAGCTCTCCCTTTGGTTCACATTGGAAAGAAGCAACTTGTTTTTCTCGGGATTCAGACTGGATAGTGAGTTTCTGCTTAACATTAAAGAAAGCATCAGGCTGCTTTTTACTGAATGTCACAACAAGGCTTCCCTTATGCCCCTCAGGTAAATTTTTAACTCCCACAATCTCCAAAAGAACCTGAAAAGTATTAATCAAGAAAAAGAAAATCATTATATAAACGGAAGATAGTTCAACCATGGTGACTTCAAGCAGTACAATTCATAAAGAGGCATCCACAGAAAAGCTAGTTTGTTCAAAATCTATACGCGTACTGTTGTCTAACTCATTCATGTCAATTAGCCAATGGCGCAACAACATGGTAAAAGATATCAAGAACTTCATAAATGTTAATTACCTCCACAAGCTTAACCTCTGAAAGCTGAATTATCCCTTGGTCATCATTCAATGCTACAGTCTCTCTACTCAACATGTTTGATGAATTGGGAGTTGTAGTCACAGGAGATGGGGCAGGCCCTCTATACATAGCACCTGCTTTCCAATACCTAGCTCCAAATGTATCTTCAAACTGCTTGGTAGTCCCGGAAAATCCAAGATCAAGTTTCTTCCCTTTACTGCGATCAGAATCCATATCATCATGCTCTAGTATTTTACCAAGTGCCTCAACCACATCTTTACAGTAAGCAACAGGATGCAACTGGTGGGTATGCCAAATGAGATCAATATCATAAGTTGGAACACAAAAGCGTTTAATGGATCTTTCCCTGTTCCTCTTGATTAGATGAAGAAATCCCTTGTATCTGGCAACAGCTTCTTGAAGAAAAACATCATTTTTCATGTGGGGTCTCGATACCTTTAATAGGAAGAACAAGTCAGGAATATATAAGAAATGGAAACAAGATTACTCTAGTTAATAACATTATATGAGATTAGAACCAAATAAGGGAGTAGCATGCAGTTTATACGTTCGATATACCACTACGAGCTAAGCAATCATAGCAGAATGCAGTACAGACTATTATCCAAAATTATCATTACCGAGTAACAAATAATCAATCAAAGTTTCAGTAAACTATAAGTTAAGGATCAAAACACCATCTTTTATCACCTGGTAGAAGAAAGGACTCTGCCTTTTGACAGCTGAAACCAAATCATATTTGGTCCATTTCTCAGTTGCTTCACAAGTTTCCTTGATGTCTGTAGATAAAGCTTTCAACTGAAAGTCATAAGGCTCACTTGGAAACATTCTGTTCCAAATTGCTCGAGTTTTCCTTGAACAAGGTCCTTTAACAGAAGATACAACATTAGAGTTGTCTAAAGTCCTCCCATAAAGTTCCTCACAGTCAGATTTGTATCTTACCTAAACCAGAAAATCATGAAACATTCCTTATCAGGATAATTAGAAATGAAAACCAACTTACCAGGTTTGAAAAATACACAAACTAACAAAATACATGCATGTGTGGGAACCTACAGGATTCAGCCTGTGGCAATGCCAAATCCATTCACAATCAAGAGGAACAACCAGGGGCTCCTCAGCAACTAACGGGTCAGAGTGTTTAGCAAGCAAGGGAAGCCAGCAAGCATTGTATCTGAAAATTGCAATTCTCAGAAATCTAATGTAGATCAAAAGAGAAATCTCTGCCAATTGGGAACTAAAACACTTCCAGACATCAATTCAAGCTGTGTAAAAGCTAGAGAAGTAAGTAAAATACTTAATCTTTATGGAGTCATACAAATTGAAGTCCAAAAAATAACAATTACAGAGTCTTCACCTATAGATGACTCTGTCAAGCGCAGCACCTTCATATAGCCAACGATTCTTATCAACAGCTGCAAGGAACTGAAGCTGTTGCTTTGCAGCAGCCAAAAGGTCTACTCTTATAGCAATCTTCTGAGCTTCAAGCCACTCCTGTTCTTGTCCCATCTCTTTCTCTACCTCCATATCTATATTCAAAGAAATTAATAACAATCAACTCTTTCGTTTTCAGATAAAACCAAGGAAATGAAAGGAACCACCAGAACGAAAAATTCAAAATAGTATAAAAAACCTACGATCTAATGAAACATTAATCTTAACAACAAAGCTCCGATCAGCGAAGCAAATCATTAACAACCTGAGGCTTTTGTACAGCCGTTTATCATCATACATACATCAACTGCTAAACTAGCCAAATGGGTGTGTACGCATTTAGAAGTAACCGAAAAAGTTGTGATCTTACGGTTGTTTAGGAAAATGCTCCGTGGTTGGCCGGAGATGCTTTGGTTTGAGGTGGCTCGGTGAATAAAAGGACAGGTAATTTATAGTTGGGAAGTTGCTTGAGTTGACTAGTAAACTACCTTTGTAAGTAATTCGAAATGACAATTTTGTCCTTTTGAAACTAAAGATCACCTTATCTCCATTTTGGTAACTACCAACCATCAAATATAACTTCTTGTAAATTCATACATTTTTAGAAAAAACTATTAAATTGAGATTGACTGTTTCTTATTCTATTGATTGAACATATGATTCCTTCAAAATCACTTCAAGAAATGCTTTTTTTTATTCCCATAATAATCCAAAAAGGAATGAAAGATCACGGAAATTTCAGGGAGAATGGATTCTAGTTCACATCAATAGGACTTTTCCAACCAAAAAATGCATTACTGCATTTGTATAAAAATGTAATTTTGTGTGCTTGGAACTGACCCCTCGAGCTAGCTAAGCGTTCACTGTCTTGTTTTTTGCCTAGTCCTTGATTTAGAAAACTGAAAGACAGTGCTTAGAAGCGTGACTAAAGATGGACAGACGTGCATCATTAAGCGAGCACTCACGCCTTTTTTGTTTTGGTCTTCATGTCCTCAGTGAGGGGCGTCAGTACAAGGAGCTGTTGGTTAGTAGCTCGTACGAACAGAAGAGCAGTACACTGGAGTCATTCAGATGTAGTACGTGTGCACTTACTGTTTCTGCTACATGTCCTTTTAACTATGGTTATTACAAAGAGACGGGAAAGTCCGAGTCTTGATCATCGTAAGAGGGTCTTTGCCATTATCAAACAAACAGTTTCTGATCATAGTAAAGGAAACTACTTTTGCCTACTTGAGTTTTTGATGCCATTTCTAGGTATCCTTTTGATGCTTACGTTGGCTATTGTTCCTTGGATGCTACTAAGAAGACACCAGTTTTTAGTTCTAAGTGGAAACTACATGCCAGACGATATGCTAATAGTTTTAAAGGATTACGAGAGTCCAATGATGTTGGAACTAATTGTCATCTAAACTGTAATCTCATTTGTTTTCGTGGAAATCGTCAACTCTGCTGCTGCTGGAATCAGACATTGCAAGTGGACTTGTCCACAAGAAGTCAAGAATCGAAAATTATCAGAAGCTTATATGAGCTGAACCAGTTTTCTGACATTGTAGATTAGATATATAATGCTAAAGCAATCCAATTTAGATAAAATTTACATAATTTGGTGACTGACTAAAAGATGTTTTGGTTTCAGAACTTCAAAACTGACCAGCCTAATAAAGTAAGTTAATAGTAACAACTTCCCGACGGACTCAAGAAGGCATGAAGACCCGTTCTTCAAATTTCTCCCAGCTCCACTGGCTCAGAACAAAACCAATTTCACAGATATGAAGGTGCATGAATGCTTATGTATATCGGTTTTGAAGTTTGCTGCTTCAGACTTTTAACTTTAAATTTTTGTTTATAGATCAAAACATGAGCAGGACGTCTCTGGAAAACAAAAACTCCCGCCACGAAATCACTTCCAGGGAAAATGATAGCAAGACCACATGAAAGGAGGAGTTCCAACAGGTAACAGGCGCGTGAGAATTGGAATGCGGTTTACAAATCCTCAGATTTCGACTTTTCCTCTGTCTCTGTTCGGAATGTGGTTTTCTCCAAGTACTCCTCCTCAATAGTTTCTTTTAGGATGAACAATCTTTGCATGACAATAGGCTGACTCATTTTCTTGGCTTCCCTAATGTCTGTCTCCTCCTTACTGAGATGGTATGCGTCAAGCATGATTTTGATCCACTTGTAAAGCTCCTTTGGAGTACTGCACAGCCACAAAATAAATTAAACAATGGAAAAACAGTACACAAAAGAGGTGACCAATTGAAGTTTCCAAGATGCTAATAATCGGGAAGATTACTCACGTGTATAAAGCATAAGGATCATTCGCTTCCTTGTCATCCCCCGGGCAGAATGCTGTTGCCAAAGCTGAGAATCGCTCTTCAGGATCAGCAATATTTAGCAAATACTTGAGTAGTTTTATTTCCTTGGGAGCCATACTCCTAAGGCTGCTTTTTGTGGTTTTATATAATTGATACATTATGTCTTTAACCTGCAATTGGACAACCAAGGTTTATTGTACTAAAGCCTATAAAGATTTATGCAAGAATGCAAAAAGGGCTCCAGTATCATATCAAGGAAACTATGGTATAGTCATGTTAGTATTGGAGCCAAATCAATTCAGGTCTCTTATCAATGACTGGATCAGTTCTAATAATGCTATTTTGGTATTATCTTGCTACAGTTAAAGAGCTTGAGTGAACTACGTATAGGGTCTAAACGATGATAATACATAGATGAAAGGTTTAGTAAGCTGATTTTGTTATGTCTGCTAGGCTTCAAATAGGCTATTGAAACAGAAGATATTCTTTGGGTTTGCACTATTTTTAGTTATCATTATTCATCAGCAACAGATTTCACAAAGTTTCCTAGTCAACAGAAGCTATGGAATCCAACAAATATATTTTGTGAATTTTGAAGGGGCCATGATTAATGAATCCATCACATAAGTTGACAGCCCAGGTTATATGCAGGTATGAAACATGTATAGGTGGAGAGGATATTCTAATTTTGGTCTGTACGTTGCTCATCAAATATGCAATACTGTTAGGTAATAAGATATAGAAACAAGGATTCAGGAAGGGAAGTGTCCATCAAAATAAACATTTTTACCTCCTCTTTCATTGTCGTGGATTCTTTCGCAGCCGCCCAAGTGCCGTTTATCAACAGGATCAAGGAGGAATCAAGTTTCTTTGCCTTTGCTAAGTGTTTGATCTTTTCACACGCCAGATCCAAAGAAGGAGAATTAAGGATGTCATCAAATTTGGCCTGGGCAGAATCTAAGGTGTCCACACAATCAAGTGTATTATCAAAGGCACTGACTGCTGATAAGCATCGTGCTCCAAGCCTGGCAATCCCTGATAAAGATAACAAGCATTACATCAAATGAACACCATAAGCTACTAAAAACATTACGTCTCTTATTACCATTCTCAAAAAGCATAGATACAAAGTCTAAATCACAAGGAAGTATCATCCTCTGACCCATATCCAATACAGCTGGAGTAACTCGTTATTTAAGGGTTATAGATCATTTGTTATAATAATTGTATAAGCCCTATGCTACAATTGGAAACTTTAGAGCCAACGACACTTCAATGCACTAATTCAACTTGCAAAGTGCATCTTACCAACCTTTGATGATGAAATGATATTTGTGCACATGTAGCAGCTTTTTGTGGATGATTGTTTCAGTACAATGAATAAAGACTTTATATTGCTCTCAACAATGATATGGAAAAGGAAAAGCAAACAGTAACTGACCTAGCGCAAGTTCACCAAATAAAGGTACTATCAGATTAAACGAGACATTTTGTGACAGGAACTTTGGATACTTGTACCAAAAGGATAAGCAAATTAGACATCACAAGTGCTCAAGTATTTACCATCACGGTCCTCCAAACTGTCGTAAGTTTCAGAAAGAAGAGTGAGGTAACGGAAAAACTCCCCAGTGAAATCCTTGCGCCGCTTTGTTACTATTGCATTCAAGTCAGTAGGGTTGTCTTGAATTTCTTTAAGAAGCTGACTGTGACTTTCCATTTCATCATCGATCTGCAATGGTCATTCCTGAGTGCAAAAAATCCAGAGAAAGCTCTAAACCCAAAAGATATCAATATCCATTCCCCAACCCTTCATTTGGAAAACCGAAAACAGGCAAAAGGAAGAAAGTAAATATCTCCTGGGTTTCCATGCTATATCTATCCTAATTTAGAGTATGACTTTCTCTACAGTTTTGAGTAAAACATTACAAAACAGTCAAAATCCAAGCCTCTGTTATCTAGTGACTTGACCAAGCATCAAAATTAAACACCTACAGTCGAAGAAGAAATTTCAATGGAAGAAGGGCAGAATAATGACCAAGATTGTTGTACCTTTTTCACCTTACTGGCAAGTGAAATCAATTTTTGCTTCATGGTAGCGTCCGTTTCCATGTCAGCCCGGGTTTGACATCTACTGTAGAATCTATCACTGTACTTCTTCCACTCCTCCCTGAACAGTAAATACTTTCTCCAATCTTTCACTCGTTTCTTCTGATTCAGAAACACATCAATCATCCTATCACAAAATTGGGTTATAGTGTACCCCTTAGCAACTTCCTCCTCCACGTTATTTTCCACCTCAGCATGTACTAGATTACTTGTTTTAGAACCTGTAATAGCAATCCCATGTCTTAGACTCTCAGACAAAAACACTTAACAGCCTAAAGCTATGAACTTTAGAAGTCGAAATTAACTAGCTTTTTAGAGCAAGATAACAACTTTGGACAGTCTCTTGTACCGAAAATGAGAATCAAGGGCGTGGGTTCTTACTGGTATTGAAGCTGCAACAAACGATTCCTATTGCTGCTCCCATTGGCCTAGTTTTTGTACGTTTCAGGAGTGTGGAAAAAGAGTTGAAGCATAAAGATGGGATTTTGAGAGCTCTTGGCTGTGATAATTCATTGAAAGAGGTATTGGAGGTAGTAATGGTGGCCAACAATGGAGATTTGACTGTGGAGTCCAGTCCGAAGAATCCACAATTGCTCATTTCAGCTTTTGATGGACAGCCGATTCTTAGGAATGCTGTCAGTTGCTTTAAGTTCCTACGCAAGTGGATAACGCCCTTCAACACCTACTAGTACGACGTCGTTTAGCTCAGGAACAGAAGAGCTTTGTATTCATAATGCTTCTCTGCAATGTCTATTTTGCATTAAAGAAAATTAGATTAAATTGAAAATATATTAAATATTAAATTATTATATTTTATTCATAATATAAAACAAAATAAAAAATCACTAGAATATAAATAATAAAAATTATTTTTTACATTTATAGGAGTTAAATTATTTCAACATTCATTGAACTTAAAAAATATTTTGAATATTATTACTTTTTAATAATTTATCAAATAAATTTTAACTTTTGATTATAATACTATGTACCAAGGTTTTGAAAAAATTAACATATTAAAATTTAATTAACATACTTTATTATTGTATTCATAATATACTTTAAAAAATTTAAAGATATTTTAATATGATTAATTACTTTCACAAATTTTAAAATTTTTAATCCCACAGGAGTTCAGGATAAAAATATAAATATTGAATTTTTTAAAATAATAACGTTATATATAATTATGTATTAAATATCATGATTTAAATACATAATTATATATCCTATTATTATTTTTTAAATTCAATATTTATACTTTAATGTTAAATATTACTATACCACTTATCATTAACTAACTAATTTGGATGATTATAGATAAACAAAGTATTATTCTTCTTAAATTCAAATGAGTATTAATTAAATATTTAATTATATGAAAATTTGGTAAATTATATATTTGAAATAAATGACATCTTATACTATTCACTTTTTGAATAGTATATATTTGGTTTTGGATGATAATTCACTAATAATACCGTATTAGTTCTTAGGATACAAACGAAATGAGTTGAGATAATTTACCCCAAAAAAAAAAAAGAGTTGAGATAATTTTTTGAAAGTTGAAAAACATAAAAGAAATTTGATGAACTTGGCCATAAAATCAATATTTAAAAGATTCAACTAGTATTATGTTGAAAAATCTTATTATATCTTGAAATTAAATGAGTAAATATTATAACTGTAAATATTAAAATAGCTGAATTATGAGAATAGAAATAGCTCAATTATAGAGATTCTCTCTCTCTCTCTCTCTCTCTCTATATATATATATATATATATATATAGAAATAGCTCAATTATAGAGATTCTCTCTCTCTCTCTCTCTCTCTCTCTC
>JANTPM010000244.1:34864263-34885557 GCA_025434745.1 Erythroxylum divaricatum
AGACCTTCCGCACACAAAATGAAAAGATACGGGGAAAAAGGATCCCCTTGACGTAGTCCCCTATGCGGATTAATAGGCCCCACACAATTGCCATTAAGTGCCACAGAATATCTCATAGAAGTCACACAAAGCTTAATCCATCCAACCCATTTGGCATCAAACCCCAACCGAAGCAAGATAAACTCCAAATAGCTCCAATCCCCCTATCATACGCCTTACTAATATCAATTTTGAACGCAACATCCCCACTTGACCCTCGAATTTTATTTTTCATGTAGTGAATCAATTCAAAGGCAATCATAACATTATTTGAAATTAATTGGCCCGGAACAAAAGCCGATTGCATGGGAGAGATAAGTTTGAGCAAGATGTGCTTAAGCCTATTAGCCAGGAATTTTACAATAATCTTATAGAGTACATTACACAAAGCAATAGGCCTTAAGTCCTCCATACTACTCGCATTATCCTTTTTCGGAATAAGGACAATAGTAGTATTATTCAACCCCACATGAAACTCATAATTATTAAGCCAGTCGCAACTTTGAGTAAAAATATCGTCACCAATAATATCCCAACATTTTTGGAAAAATGCTGGATTCATGCCATCCGGACCGGGAGCTTTATCAGGTTGTATATCAAAAACTGCTGTCTTAAATTCTGCCTTAGTAAAAGGAGCTAGAAGACGATCATTGTCACAAGCACTAACCACATAATTAATGCAGGAGAATTCGTCAAAATTGTGATTTCCAATAGGAGCTGAAAACAAGTCTGAAAAGTATTCCAAAACAATGGTAGTTAGAGCATCATAATATGAGCACAAGTGGCCAGATTCATCCTCCAAAGTAGAGATGTAATTAATTCTCCTACGCTTCGAAGCCTGAGCATGAAAGAATTTACCATTCGCTTCACCGTAATTTAACCAAAAAATTTTAGACCATTGTTTCCAATAAATAGCATCTTGGGCCAGCAGTTTGGACAATTCGGATTTAAGAGTCATCAAGGATGGATCAGATGCGTTAGTATTACGTAACAAGCCCATTTGTTTTTTTACATCCACAATCTGACTCTTTATCGAGGAGTCCAGCGACTTGTTCCATTCAATAATCGACTCACTACATGCTATAATTTTCTCCAAAACACTGGAGCTAACGCAACTCCTCCACGCCTCAGAGATGACTCCTAGGAAACCAGCTTCGGTAAGCCACTTATTCTCAAACTTAAACCTACTAAACTTCTTGCCAGGAAAGCTGGTGTTCGCATAGAGGTTTATGGGGTTATGATCCGAGTAAGAGCTAATAAGGCTGAAAAGCTTGTGGTAGGAGAAATGGTCAACCCAGTCAGCTGAGACAAAGGCTCTGTCCAAACGTTCCATGACGAGGTTGTTCGAGCCCCGCCCACGCTCCCAAGTGAAACCATATCCAGTAAGAGGAACTTCGATTAGATTACACTCCGCAATGCAATCTTGAAACCCATCAAATAGAGCTCTAGGGTACTCATGACCACCGAATTTCTCAGTAGCAGACATTAAGTTATTAAAATCTCCCATACAAACCCACGGTAGAGAAGAAAGACGAGATAGAGATTTCAAGAGTTCCCAGCTGGAACGTTTTCGATGCCTTTCTGGAAAACCATAAAACCCAGTGAACCTCCATTTAAATTTATCTAACAAGAGAATCTCTACATCAATATGATTGCTAGAGTAACCCAAAACCGAAATATCTTTATTAGAATGTCAAAGGAGGGCGAGACCTCCACTACGACCAATCTGGTCTACACAAAAACAACAATCAAACTTTAGCTTAACATGAATATCCTCCATTTTAGCAGAGGAAACAAGAGTCTCACAAAGAAAAAGAATAGAAGGACGGTGCTGTTGGACAATATCTTGTAGCACCGTGACTGCCCGGGGATTGCCCAAGCCTCAGCAGTTCCACGCAATGCAATTCATAATGTATGGCGGGTCTCATGAAAGAGACCGACCGATTGAGCTGTAACTGAGGTCGCGTCATTGATCGAGGAGGAGGAAGCTCTATCTTCTGTATCCCCATTAGTTTGTTGCAGTGTGGTGGGAGAGGAATGCAGGCGCTTTTGCGATTCATTGACTGCCATAACAGAGACCTCCTTATTTGTAACGAGCTCGACCAAGTGAGTGGGGCGGGTTGTAGAGTCTGGCCCGAGCCCTGGAGGGTCCATAGCATAAGGCCCATGTGCTGGTGGAAAAGAAAATTGCCGAGGGTAATAGTCATAACTATTGAGAATCTTCGATTTTGCCTCTCCTGCCTGATCCCTTATTTGAACTCCTTGATTCATGGAACAAAATCTGGTGTTCCCTTGCGTGGACGGATCTCGGCACCATTGATTTGGGAGGTTTCGATTTTGGGCTCGAATCTCGACGCGGATGTCCTCTTTCCATCCCCGGTGAAGCTCCGCCGCCAGCAGCTCTGTAAGCTTTGGGCAGTTAGTATCGCTGTCTCCAATGATACCACAGAGATAGCAGAGAAGAGGAACCCGTTCATAACTAAAAGAAACTTCAAAGTGATTGCCCCCTTCCTTCTTGATTCTCTTGGTTCGCATGAGGGGTTCGGTAATATCCAACCGAACTCAAATACGCATATAGTTCATCATAGAGCTCCTCCTGGGACCCAAATCATAGTCCAAAAACTTACCCATCAAATTGCCAATGTTACGAGCCAGCATTTCAGAAGCAAAACTAGGAGGAAGATCATGTACTCTGACCTAGAAATCGGCAGCGTTAAATTCAATATCATCAAGGTTCTCCCCTTCTCGTAAGTGATGAATCAGTAGAAGGCAATTGTTAAAACTCCATGGGCCACCATCAATCATCTTTCTCAGATCGACCTCATGAAAGAACTGAAAGAGGTAAAGGGCATTCCCTCCCATCGGTTTGATACACGCACCATTAATTGGCCTCCAAAGGTTCAGCAAAGTCCTCTCGATGGTTTCAAAATTGACCATTCGTTCACCAATAAACTTACCTACCAGACTCAGCTTATAGTCGATATCCAAACCTTCGACCTCGGAAGCTTTAACCACCAGCTCCTTAGTCTCCTTTTCGTTAAAAGACAATCGATTGAACTCCGGCTCCATCACCCCTGAAACCAAAGACAAACCCAATGAAAGTAGAGACAGAAACGCAGACTTGACCAGCAAGATGAAACATGCACTAGGGCATGACAATCCTAGCACTCGAGAGGAGACGAGGCTAGACTCCCACCATAAAAGTTAGGAATTTTCTTTACTCAATGTTGCTAAATAGTTTATTGTATGAAACTCTTTTTTAAATGACAACCAAACAGTTAACTAACTTCTTATAAAAACTTTTTTTAGAAAAGCTCTACTGATAAAAACTCACTTATATAAGTGCATTCAAATAGGCACTTAATTTGAGGTAATTTAAAGTGATTAAATTTAAAAAAGAAACTCTTCTTTCTCTATTTGAATTTGTTAAATCTCTTAAATCCTTTGAATTTGGATTTCTAATAATTAATTGAATCTAATCTTAAATCCTTTGAATTTGAATTAGTCCTTCAAGACATATTTATGAGGTAAAAATTAAAAAGATATAATAATGTTTTTGCATATATAAATACATATTAGTTATATCAGCCTTGTATTCTAATGATACAATTAAATTTATACATATTTGAATGAGACCGAAATGTTCTTCACCCATAAAAAACCATATTATATATAATCAAGTTGATTGATTTAGGAAGGAGGCGAAGCAGAAGAAAAGATTGGTGGCAAAAAGTTTGAAGTTTTAATAATAAGAGGTCATTAAAATGTGATATTGTCAATATTACCAGAAGTTAAACCGGTAAATTAAGAGGCATAAGATTTAAAAGGTTCAATCGTTATTAGATCATTATAAAAACTGTTCAAGATTAAATAAAATTAAAGAATTTAAAATATTATTGAAAGATGTTGTCCTTACCTATCGAATAATTTGAAGTTTAATTTTAAAAATTGTTAAATGATAATTAATTTATTTATTTTGATTTAAAAGAATTTCTTAATTTATAAAAATTGATTGATTAATTAATAAATTGATTGATTTTAAAAACAAAAGTAATTAAAGTGAATCGAACCAAAAAGTTAAATAGTTCAAGATTTTACGATTAAACAGGTCGAATTTTTTAATCATTAGATTTTATACTATAATAAGGAACTTTTGGTACGGATAGCAGTGGGTTAACCCATGGGTATAGATTAAGGTATTTTTAATAAGTTGGGCTATGGGCCAAGCCCAACCTATAAGTTTATTTTCTTTATAAAAAGAAGATGTTATTTTACATTTTTAACTTCTGGAAGGAGTACGTGACCTAAACTAGGTTGGATAATTATCTCACTTAAAATTATGAGCTCCGGGTAGAACTCAATATTTGAAAAGTTTTAAAAAAAGCTCTAACCCACAGTCGATTAACTTGAATTGAACCGTGGTAGCAGTTTCTGGCAAGCGTAACCTAAACACTTTATGTCTTTATAAATATGAATAATTTGTGGGGTCTAGATGCAGATTTAATTTAATATATTTAGAAGGTTCTATAAGCAATTTAATTTGACTACTAATCAGTTAAGTTGGTGCTTCGAATATGCTAATTATGTTCTCATTCACCATAGTGAGTATCGTGGATAGGTTAATATATAGGCAAATGTTAAACAAATGAAGACTCTTTGTTATAGTACTCAATACTATGTCTATAAGTTAATAAATTAATTAAGCTTGATACCATACATAAAAGTTAAATAATAACATTTTTTAATAACTATGAAACTTAAAAATTATTAAATATATGTAACAATAAATTAATAATTCAAACTAAGTTATATATTTAATTTAAATGATAAATAATTAAATAAACAGCAGTTGGTGGTGATATATTGTTTATATGCTATCTAAACCATTAATGGCATGTTTGGTTCATGGTAACAGGTATTTTATTAATCCTCTATTCCTAATTATTAAGAATTCTGTGTTTAATTTTGAAAAACCCCACAGAATAACTATTCTATAGATTAGGTATTCTTGGACAGTGGAATGGTTTAATGTTTTGATTTTGAAACTACTTCCAACTTTGTAGTTTAGTAATCAAATTTAGTATGATCGGCCTTACATAACATGGCAATGTAAAATAACTTTTAAGTGTGTATTAGGTAAATTTTTAGGTATGTATAATAATTTAATAATTATATGTTTTGAGTAAATTAATGTGTTTCATATAAATCAATCAAAGAATCAGATATTTAACATCAACTAATAAGTTTAATCTAATTGTAGGCTCAAAATATAGGTTAACATATTATGTTCTCATTAGCCCATTCTAACTTTATTTTGGTTGTATTGATCCTAATACGACAAATTTTTATGTACATTTAGACATAAAATGATGTCATGTTAGGATTAAAATAGAGTTGGAATAGACTAATTAAATATGAGGATCTCATGCCTCCAAATATTTCTATTATTGCCTTTTTAGTAATTTTTGAATCAATAAAACGAGAAACAAGCCTCAAATTGGAACGCTTATTCCCTTCTCGTACTTTCATCAAAACTAATACAATTTTAGGATACCTCATTAAAACCTCAACCTGACCATAAAAAAACTTAATAATAATAAAGAATTTAATAATAAATATAATAATATAATAAATAATAATAAGTAGAAAATTAATAAAAATAAGAATAAGAATAATAAATTAATAAGAAGAATAAGAATAAGAAAATTAATAATAATAATAATAATAAGAAGAAGAAGAGCAAAATAATAAGAAAATTAATAATAATAAAGAATGTAATAAATAAAATTCATAATAATAAGAATAACAATATGTAGAAAAGTAATAATAATAAAATAATAATAATAATAATAATAATAATAATAGTAATAATAATAAGAAAATTAATAATAATAATAATAATAATAATAAATAAAAAATAATAAGAACAATAATGTGTAGAAAATTAATAAGAATTTTAATAATAATAATAATAATAATAATAATAATAATAATAATAATATTTTGATCTTTTTGTTAATTATTCATTTGTCATTTCAAGTTTATATTTTTAAACTAAATATTGACATAAAAATTCTTTAATAGTAAATCAAATAAAGTAATAATCATTCCATTTTATTCCTCATTTTTTATATTCCTAAGAATAACTATTCTATTCCTTATTTATTATAATCGTTAAACCAAACAGCCTATAAATATTTAGGATTTGATTTTATCAATAAAAGATCATAATTTAATGATATAAACGCTGTTGAAAACTAAAAAGATTTCAAGAGAATCTCTTAAAGTAGTAGAATAGTTGTTCCATTAAGAAATTGACATAAAAATTCATTAAATCCTAACTTGCAAGATAAGTCATTCCAAATATTAAAAAATGGACCTTTTAATGATAAAAATTGACTTAAATTAAACAATAAATTGAAAAGACCTCTACCTTTTATAGGTTTTATAATTTGACCCTTCATTGAATTTTAAACTTGTTTATAAACGTGTTTTACATTAGTGTGATATATCAAGGGTGTAATAAACATAAAATAGAAATAGACAAGAGTTTTATTAGTATTTTAAAAACTGAACCAGTTTAACAGTGAAAACTTTGTACCGACCAATTTTACAGTTAGTTTAATAATCATTGTTGTTAAAAATTGATCAAGTTATTAATTAATCAGTCGGTTTTCTTAAGCTAATTAATTTTTACAAATCAAAATAAAACAATTAATTTTTATTTAACTATTTCCTTTTTCAATCAAACTTTAAAATTTTCATGATAGTCTTTTATAATTATTTTTTAAATTCTTTAGTTTTATTCAATCTTAACTAATTTTATAAGGATTTAATATCAGTTGAATTTTTTAAATCTTAAACCTCTTGTCTTATAGTTTAACTTCCGATCTGATTTTTAAAATATTGCGTTTTATAAACTAAACTTCCATAAAAGACTCAGCTTACAGTAATTTATATTTTGAACAATGAAATTCTGGTGCTTGTGCCGTCAATTTCCTTGCTAGATTAGTAATTATTTGAGAATAATAACAACCCTATTAAACTAATTACTGTTAATTACAATCTCATGTTAATTATTTTATGCCAATTGCTGCATTGGAAGCGAAGTTGGTGACAACCAATTAGGGTTTTTCCATGAAGTCAAGTAACCTAGTAATTGATCACCATATATACATAGATGTAAGCTACATATTTCGCCATCATAGTTGGATGGTTTGCAGATCAAACCTTTTATTGGAAAATTGATATTTCATTAGCTTTAACCTTAATCCCAATTATAACTACATTAACACAAATTATTGTACTAATCTATAAGTATATGCAACTTTTGACCCGTACCAAAAATTGAAATTACAAAATACAATTGTAATTATCATTATAAATTATATAAATTATAATTAGATATCATAATTTCTCATAATTGTGTTCATAATTATGTTTGTATCAATTTTGATTAGAGAGGGATATGATTTGATTTTTTAAAATTTTTTGGTCCAGTCTGATTCTAAACTTAAATTTGACCAAAATAGTCAATTACTTAAAGTACAGTTTAGAAAATATCAAAATTAGTTGAATTGATTTTAGATTAAGTTGGGTTAGATTAAACTCGAACTTTTTTTTTTGACCCCAAATATGACCTAAAATTAAATCGAATTTAGATTGTTTGGCTCATCTAGTCTAAACAATTAGATTACTTAAGACTAGATCTAAAATGATATCATTTTAAAGGTTAGTTGAATCGATTTAAGTTCAATCATTATCAATTTAAGTTTAATTTCAAATTCAATCAACTCAAAAAAATTTCATTAAATTAAAATAAAATAAATCACATGAAAAATAATTTTCCAATCTTAATTATGATTGTAGCATATTCCAAAATCACAGAATAAACAATTTCAAGCACCCTTCTCATCAAAATCTGTGCGCAGACAAACTTGCTTTCCAGCCATGGTTTTCAAATCTCCATGTCCTAAATTCCCCCGTACAGGGCGACGTTTCTGAAGTTCTGCAGATAATTTAGTACCGATGAGTCTTAATAGATCAGTAGCTTTCTTGTGCTACATCAATGGCTCCATTTAAGTCCGAGTGACAAGCCAGCAAGTAGGATAGTTTACTTGAGCACATCACAATGGACTGGTATTTGCTAATGAATCCAAACCCTATTTTCATGACGCTGCACACCTTGGTAATGGACAAGGAGACAGACGAAAACAAAGGGTTGCTCCGCCTATTATTTTAAACCAGATTAACTTAAATTCACATACTTACATAACCACTACCAAAACCAAGTTTTAATATAATTAATATGCCAATAATCTAACCTGAAAGTGTTATCATTTTTGGATTATTCTGAATCAAGCTCTTTCTCTCTATCTTCTTCCTAGTCATCTTCTTCTTTAACTTCTACGTTTGAAGTCAAACATACGCTTATCATACTCTTTTTCACCAAAAACCTGACATCTTTTTTATACCCTTTTGCCAGAGTTACCGTCCGATGATGATTCTTCTATGTTTTGACTCCTAGAAACCTTACTTTCCAGGATTGAATTCCAACGACTAGGTGATAGTTATTTCTTTTCTTGCAACTTTGTGATTATCAAGGAAAAAAAGCTGAATTCAGATACTTGTAATGGACTGCAGAAGAAAAAATTTTGGCTCAAAATATAGTAGGGTTGATCATGTTTTTGAGACCAGATGGGTCGAGCTCCGTTTAAAATGAGAAAATGATGGAAGGAATGCATACTCGGATCTTAAGGAGTGGTTTTGATGTTATTCTTTGCCTGTTCATACTTGTTCAATTAACTTGCGCACAGCCAGGTTAGTTTTACTGACAAGTTTTCTGGTATTATCAAGCGTTTCTGGTAAATTCAATCAGTTGACGTGGTCTTCTTCCAGAAGTCTCGGAATCAAGACTTGATCTTTCATTATTTTTACCTGTTAATTGAGTTCTTGTGGATATAAACCTTGTGATCTGGATCTAAAAGTCAACTAAAGGAAGTATAGATCATAATTTGTGAAGTTAATATGATATTATTGTATGTTTCTCTTTATTATTCTCGATCTGAGGTCCTGTGCGACCACTGACTTGGGAATATATGCAAGATTCGCTATGCCATTAAAAAATATAATCGAAAATAATAAGCTTGAAGTTGCGATGGGTTGAGAAAGTGGATCTTCTTTGAAAAGTGTGAAGCAAACAAGTCATCTGTCAGGATTGAATGGCAGCAAATTCTCCAATTCCTGCATATATGAATATTTACGTTATACAAATACTTGCGAAGCACAATTTAAAATCATGCATTCAGTATCTGCAAATCTAAGTCTATTGAAAATATTCCTTCTTTTTTGTGCCTTAGAAATCATTTTATTTTTCTCATCTGGTCCATAGTAAAGCACAATTTTAGATTCTTAACCTTTCAAGATTTGATCTTCTTTACGTTATTTCTTTTCCAGGGTTTGTAAGCATTGCAAGTTGTGCTGAATCTTCTTTTAAGGATAATAATGGCATAAATTATACATCAGACAATGGAATCTTCCAAGCAGATTCTACAAAATGGCAATGCCATGATACATTCAGGGCAGCTTTAAATGACACAACATATGGTAAAGTTCGAGTTTTCTACATTCATTCAGAAAAGATATGCTACAAGCTGCCAACAACACGTGACAGCGACTATCTGATAAGAGGAACGTTCCTTTCCAGTGACTCTGTGAGAACTTCAGTTTCTTCATTTGATGTTTTAATTGGGGTCACACCTATAGATGCAGTGAACTCTTCCAAGGACGTGGAGGTAGTGGAGGGCATCTTTACAGCTACCGAGCAGAATATAGACTTCTGTTTAGCTTATGACAAAGGGGACCCATATATCTCACAACTTGAACTTAGGCCCTTGGATAATTCAAAATACTTCCAGGGAAATGCTACTACTGTTCTGAACTTGATTGCCAGGATCGACGTAGGGAACAATGGAGCTGATATCAGGTATATGCTCTACTCTTCTTCATCATAAACTCAACAAGTGAAAGATTGAATTCGATCCTAACCCTCAAGTTTAGGCTAATTCAACAACAATTTTAATTCGATTTCTAAACAGGCTCGAAAAAAGCTAATTCATAAGTTGATATGTGTAAGCTCAAATTGATGAAAGGGCTAAGAATTCAATCCTGAAGAAGGTAATTAAAGTAAGGACCTTGAAATAACACACCTTTAATGAGAAATTACAAGTCAATAGACACCAAGTGTAATTCTCTTATTAAGATGGTGATGTTAAAAACTTCAGGAACCGAATCACGTTTCATTACAGCTAACGTATCCATTATGTTTTAAGTAATGTACTGCAAATGATGGAGATTTCTGGGGTTGAAACAATGCCTATAATATGTGTGAACTCATTTTCAGATACCCAGTTGACGAATTCGACAGGATTTGGAGAAGTCCCGACCATGAAACACTTCCTCCAGCAGCATCAGTTTTGTCCACTCCTCTGTATATTCCTGATAGACCAGTGCCTTCACAGGTTCTCCAAACAGCACTCTACCATCCAGACAGATTGGAATTTCAACATAATGACCTTGATACACATGAGTATAACTATGTTGTGTTCCTGTATTTTTATGAACTAAATGATTCTGTCCAACAAGGACAAAGAGTGTTCGACATCTACATTAACAATGAGATCAAGCTGGACAGATTTGACATATTGGCTAATGGATCGAAATACATCGATGTCCCCCTCAATGTCGCAGCTACAGGATCTCTGAACTTGACCCTAGCAAGGCTTAGAAATGGATCCGACTTTGGACCAATCTTAAATGCCTATGAGATCCTGCAGGTGAAGACTTGGGTTCAAGGAACTAATCGACGAGATGGTAAGTCCCCAAGATTGGATGCAAAATAGAATCTTGTTTATTCATTTTTCATATAGATACTCACGCTTTCGATCTACAGTGGAAGTGATAAACAATGTGGCAGATGAACTACTGGAGCATAACAAGGAAATTAAAATGTCGAAACTTTGGTTCGGAGATCCATGTCTTCCAACTTCTTGGGAAGGCCTGACATGTAATAATATTAATGGGTCTTATGTAATCTCCAAGCTGTAAGTCGCTTTTTGTTTTCCCATTTTTTTGGAAAGATATACCTTGACACTGAATTGGAGAGTTTGCGCCATGATCGTGGTATTTAGTTAGATTCTATATTTATCTGATCTATTTTTCAGGGATCTATCAGCAAATAATCTTGTTGGAGCAATTTCTGCAAGCATTCCGCAGCTTCCTTACCTAAATGAATTGTATGGTTGATTATGCAGTTATCCAATTTTTTCAGCTGTCACCAATGTTTACTGTTCATAAGAAAAATTTTTATTTTTCTGTTGTTTACTGTATGTAGGAACCTCAGCAACAATGACTTCGCTAGCTATATCCCATCATTCCCATCATCCTCCATGTTGAAAATAGTGTAATCTTCTTGCTTTCCTCTGTGATTTGTTCAACTCTAATGATTGATCTTTTGCCTAACTATGATATCTGCAGACCTTGAGAATAGATATACTGTTATCAGAAATGAAATTCCTCCAAAATGAAGTGGAAAAGATGCTTAATTTCCTTTTCTTTAGCAGAAACTAGCACGACAATTAGTACCGCACATGATGTTTGCACATGTAATTATCTGATCTATATTTCAATTTTCAGGGACTTGAGAAACAATGATCTACAGGGATCTCTTCCAGATTCTCTCCTTCAGCTCCCACAATTGGCAACACTGTAACCCCCGACCCTTTTTCTTTTGCTATGTGATAAAGAGCATTTAGGCAGGCTACGTCTTTCTCTAAAATCTGCTATACTAAACTCACTACTTTTCTGCTTGTCCATAGATACTATGGATGTAATCTTCATTTAAGTTCAGAGCTTCCTTCCAGCTTTAACAGATCAGGAGTGACAACAGAGTATGAACCTGTTGCCTATGTTTGACCATTTGGTTTCAGAAAGTGGGGAAAACGGCACACTAACAATTCATGCAACGTATTTCAGCTCTGGGGCATGTGATGATTTTCAAGAATCACAAAGTAGCACGCATGGAATAGTCATAGGCACTGCTGCATGCGGTTCTGTCTTATTCACGGTGGCAGTGGGAATTGTTGTTGTACACATTTACAGAAGAAGATTCAGGGCTAAGAGAAACAACAACGGCAAAAGGTTTTCAACCACGAGTGAGTAAACATTGTCTACTTCACTTTGTGTGTACTTGTAACTCAATCAACTTCTCGTCCACCTTCAAGAGTTTCATAATCGAGTCCTCATAATCCAAGTTTTTCTATAAGCTTTCTGACACTTTAAAATATTGTATTGAGGTTCTTTTTTAACTCCAATTGTTTTTGTATTTGCAAATTTTGTTAGTTTTACCTCCACGATAGTAGTCAAAGAGGCTGAAGTTACCAGCAAGAATAGTATTACAACATTCAATAGATAGGAAAAAACCTTGAACTTATCTATTTGAAAATACATGCGTAAGCTAGCAATTCACCATTCATTTTCTGGTAAATATGATTTTTCACTTACCATGTTTCTTGCAATTGTATGTCATCATTGCTGGATACATCCTTCCTCACCGAAGCTTTTACATTGGCAGATGCTGTTTTCTCCGTGACAAGTAAAGATGACTTGGTTGTGAAGTCTATAACCATTCAAATGTTTACTTTGGAATACATTGAGAGTGCCACCCAAAAGTACAAAATCTTGATAGGTGAAGGTGGCTTTGGATCAGTATACCGTGGGAAGCTACATGATGGTCAAGAAGTAGCAGTTAAGGTCCGATCATCAACTTCAACTCAAGGAACTCGGGAGTTTGAGAATGAGGTATTTAATGCCTTCCATCACAATTCAGCTCTAATCAACTCTTCCTACCTCAGGTCCATATACTCCAAACTGACAATCACTTTTGATTTATGGTACAGTTAAACCTTCTTTCAGCCATTCGGCATGAGAATCTGGTGCCTCTTCTTGGTTACTGTAGTGAAAATGATCAACAAATCCTAGTTTATCCATTCATGTCGAATGGTTCTCTACAAGATCGTCTCTATGGTATTTCTCACCAAAAGCCCCACCAACTAATTTATTCTCAAGTTCATCTTCTCCTAATAATCAGTTCCTTAACAGGGCAAGCAGCCAAAAGAAAAATTCTGGACTGGCCAACAAGGCTTTCTATTGCTCTTGGTGCTGCCCGAGGTAGGTGGTAGTGTGTATCAACAACTCAAAATATTCTGCTAAGTGCTAAGTTGTTCATATGGTGAAACTAAGAACAAACATACAGACTAAACCACATTACTGACTTTTCGTTCTGTTAAAGAATAAATCTGAAAATCCATCTTGACATTGAAGCTCTACCGAATTCCTAAACATTGCTGCCCAACTAACATCTCTGCATTGTGAATATTATGGCACCAAGGGCTGAAACGATCGTACAGTAACATCTCAAAGCATGTAAGATAGACTTCAAAGGGCAACACGCTAATATTCCATATTCTTGGATGACTGTATTCAATGTAAAACATTGCAACAGGATACAGGTTAATCAAGCAGCTGGGAAGTTGCTAAAGCTTCTGCACTCTTCACTTTGCTAGAGTACACGATGCTTTGTCAAAGAGTTTATGTTGGTGAAAGAAACACCGAGTTTAGGAATCCTTTTGAAGCTTAGAAGCTTAGACATATGAGCAAAAATCATGAAGAGTGATCTTTACAATAGGTCTTGGAACCGCAAAATGTTGGTCCTTCAGTTTCTTTTGATTTGTAAGATAAACCAATGAAGTATATGGCTGGTGATCACTTCCTATCCAAAAACCAAGCTCGTGATTGATTTGATAAACCACAATTAGAACTTATTAGAGAAGCTCACATGTCCTAACTGCTGTCAGTTGCATTCCCTGTTCAATTGTTTCAGAGACCTTGATGTGAGGAAAAACAATGAGATTACATGTAGCTCTCAATTGTAAAAGGGCTGACTGCAAGTTTGTAGCACACCAAGAAATAGAAGCAAGTACTGATAAGAAGGTAGATTAACCAATCATCTTGGCTATTTAATGATATTCATTCCATAGTCAAATGACAAAATCAAGAAGAACAAGTAGTATAACAACTGCAGCTGTAAATCTTCACAGGAGATATGCAGAAACTGGGATAAGGGAAAAACTCTTGTTCAAGTAGACAGTGACAGCTGCTCTAACTGTTTCTTGGGAAAACTTAATGTGAATACCCTAGTATGTTAGAACACAAAACTATCAAAGAAGAAAGATGGAAAGTAAAAGGACTCACATGAGACACTTTTTTTTTTTCATAGAATTACTTTATCTGATTCCTTAAGCTACATCCTTTTCTTCTGTTTTGATTCATTCTTCTCAATCCTTCTTCATTTCTTTGCCTCACTAACAACAGATGGTGCCACAATGCTTAAAGTCTCTTAACAATTTCAGGTTTGTCGTATCTTCACACATTCGCTGGACGTTGTGTTATACACAGGGATGTAAAGTCGAGCAATATACTTCTAGATCACAGCATGAATGCCCGAGTTGCAGATTTTGGCTTCTCGAAATATGCTCCTCAAGAAGGGGATAGTGGCGCATCACTCGAAGTAAGAGGCACAGCAGGATACATGGATCCAGAGTAAGTGAAATTTGTCCACATCCAGTACTCTAAGTTTCTTCAGCAGAAGGGGGATGCCATCCGTGCTTAATCCGTGATTTTCTTTGACTGTATTTACTCTAACCCTCTTCATGAGCATAGGCAGTACCTAGAATTGTAAGCAAAAAACAGCTGTTTGAAAGGCTTTTCTGACCAGATAATTGCCAATGCCAGTCCCATGCTTTTTGTATGCAAGCACAACCTCTAATAGCAGTTCCAACTGCCATAACTATTTCTGTTCAGGTACTACTCAACCCAACATCTATCTGCAAAAAGTGATGTCTTTAGCTTTGGGGTGGTCCTCCTAGAAATTGTTAGTGGTCGGGAGCCTCTCAACATACAAAGGCCACGAAATGAGTGGAGTTTGGTTGAATGGGTGAGTCCAAGCGTTTCTTTCTCATACTTTAAGCGTTGACTTTCGTAATGCTTTTCCTGGAAGAAGTTATAAAGAAATTCAACATCTCACTTCAGATATCTGTTGCCCCTCATGGACCTTATATTTAAGGCTTCATGATGTATTGCATGTCCATGTTTGTGTTTGTTTGCTTCATTGCACAACCCATTAGAGACCGTTATGGTGTCAATTGACAGAAGCACTTCACTGCAGGCAAAACCCTTTATAAGAGAGTCAAAGATCGATGAAATTGTTGACCTGAACATAAAAGGAGGGTACCATGTAGAGGCAATGTGGAGAGTAGTGGAAGTGGCATTGGCATGCATTGAGCCTTTCTCTGCTTATAGGCCATGCATGGCTGACATTGTCAGGGAGCTGGAAGATGCTCTGATTATAGAGAACAATGCATCTGAATATATGAAGTCCATAGACAGCATAGGAGGTTATAGCTTGGGAGGTTCCAATCGCTTCTCAATAGCACTAGATAAGAAAACTCCCCTATCACCACCAGCTCCAACACCACCAGAGCCATCGCCAATTAACACACAAGTCTTGGCTCCTCCAGAGCCTAGATAGCAGATGGTTTTGCTATGGTTCCCAATCAAAAAATGATTATTGATTTACCATCATATGATCAGTTACAAAAAACTATAGTGGAAAATTCCAACATTCATCTTTAAGAGATTGTGGAGCTAGCCGTCTGTTTCATTACCCAAGCTTAATTTGATTATTCAGAGTATTTCAATTGAAGAATCTCATTCTGCAGCAAGAATTTTGAAAGATTTAGTACAATCTTGCATTTTTCAGTACAATCATGCACACAAGCATAAATTGGTAAAAGAAGTTTGGTATTATTAGCATGACTTCTGAAAATCTTCCTCAAACTCAAGCTATAATATGATCTTTCATTTTTTTTCTTCTCAAAATTCACAGGCTATCAAAGTAAACACCTGAGATGATTCTGACAGGAAGAATGATTCATTGAACTATGTTAAGATTTACAGTCTGATGTTCAATTCATCAACTATGAAATAGCAGAAGAATTTGATCATCAAAGCAGGGCACTAGCAAAATGACAATCTCAAATAAATGGACTGAATAGAATTGGTAGCCAGCAATTAGGGAAATAGATTCTCATCATTTTACTTCTTTGTAGAGTGCAGGTGGATAACAGATGTAGCACAAGACAAAAGGCACAGATTACAATAAGATGGTGTCTTGTAGGCTTTTCTCTCTTCCTTTGCTTTCCTTTTTGGATCAAACAATTTAACTGTTTATGAATCACTGGTGATTTAATAGTTTGAAACCAAGTGGGATCACCACAAGCAGCCATTTTATTAATCCATTTCGGTGTCCAGCGGTCCAGACATTAAAGCTTAAAAACTATTTTTTAATGTTGCTACTATTTTGGTTTAGGAATTTGATAGCCAATACAGAAACCAATTTCATTTTTCATGATATTACACTTGTTTTACCATGCAAGGCTGAAAAATATTTCAGCCACTCCAAGATAAACAGATTTCGCATATTCTTAAGATCTTATACGTAATGAGGGGACCTAAGAAGATCAAGTAGCCTTGTGCTCTCAATGAGTCACCGATGTTCAGACTAACTATCGGGTTCAGGTATAAAATGCTCCTTCTGCAGATACTAACTTAGAGGCTCGGAAAAGACAACTTTAGGAAAATTTTCCACTCACAAAGACGAACCAAAATTGTCAGTTTACCATAAAGCATAAGATGCCAAAATCAGAATAATCCATTTGGAATTCAGTAAACCATAAGCGAGTGCAGCAGTTTGCTGCTCAGTAAGTAACAATCACTATAAGGCATTATATTAGCGAACAAAAGTTGAAAGACTGGGTTTTGACCTAAACCCAGATACAAAATGATGAACATATTAGAGACAAACAAATACAACACATGCTATATTTGCGAACCAAGTTCGTATGGGCAATTACAGCAGAATCAGAACAGTACACAGTCGAAAAAACACAAGAAATCAGGTTGAAAAAAGAGAAGGATTGGCTGTGGCAGTACCAACTTGGACTTCGAGCAGCTCAAGACGTCGTTCCAAAGTATCAAGCTTCTCATTAAGCGATGCCAACTTGGACTTGGTAGTAGCCTCTACACAACCGAAAAACGAATTGGGTACCACTAAAATCAATCAATGAATCTCAAAAAATCGAATAAATGTGAGTGCATGGTACCGAATTGAAGGAGGAAATCAAAGAGGCGACGAACATTGAGAGAGATGTGGGAAATGAATTCCCTATTCTCCCAATCGGCTTGCACCGCTATTCCAACGTTCACTGCGTTGGTTATTCCTCCTGCTCGAGCCATTTTGAATTCCGGTTTCTACAGATTGATTCTTGGAAGAACTGAAATTCAAAGAGCTACAAGCTTGGGAAAAGATCTGAGCTTTACTTCCGCAATAACAGCAAAGACAGAAGGAGGAAGAATTTCCAAAAGTTGTATCCGGAAAGGCGAAATTTGGGGATTTGGAATCGAAATCGGTGGGCGGTGGCTTTGAGTGTTCGTCCGTTGCTTATCAGGTGAACTGTTGGTTGGTTGGTTGGTTGTTCAGTTTGACTTTTTTTTTTTCTGTTTATATATATTTAATCTTTTACTGTACAATACTTCAGATTATTATTCAGTATCTTCAAAGGCAAGCTCCCTCATTAATTATCAATTATTTTTGTGTGAACTAAAATTTATTTTCAAAATCAAACTGAAATTTAAAAACAAGAAGATTAATATTTAAAAGGTTTAGTTCAATCGTATTAAATAAATTTAAAGAATTTGAAATATAATTGAAATTTTTTTATATTAATTTAAATTTAATTAAAAATAATTATTAAATAAAAATACATTTATTAATTTTAGTTTATAAAAATTTATTAGTTTATAAAAATTAACCGAATAATTAATAAATTGATTGATTTTTATCAACAAAAAAGTAAATCAAATAAAAAAGTTAGATAGTTCAAAATTTTTATAATTGATCCGGGGTTGGTTCAATTTTTTAATTATCAGTAAATACTCCCATTATTTACTTTTTTAATTTATGTAAAAACATATTTGTTTGATAAAAATGAATTTAGAGATACTTTCTTAAAGTGAATAATAATTGCTTGTTTATTTCAGCTTTTAGAGGGTGAATAAACACTTTTTTTTCACCGTAGAAGTTGTTTTTAAGAAAAATGAATACTTGGCTGAAAAATCCAAACGCACTTTTTCATAAAAATGACTTTTTTGAAGTTAAAATACATCTTTTTGATAAGCTTAATTTGAAACTTCTCAAAAAAATCACCTTTTTAGGTAGATTTTTTAAATCAATTAATAAGCATATTTTTTAGTTTCCTTTATCCTTATGTTTTTACACATAATTCCCACAATATCCACAAACACGTCTTCACATTTATTTTGAGATTTATATAATATTATTTGACTTTTTTATATGTTTTAATATTTATTTTTATATTAGTTTTACTTATATTATAATCCATATAAAAGATTTGGTTAAATATATTTTCATTTATGTTTCATATGGTTTAAAATTATTTAATAATAAATATATTGTGTTTTACATATTGTTTAATATATTTTAAATAATATTTATATGCATAAATAATATTTATTACAAAATAAAATATAGTTAAAGTTAAAAGTGCTTTTTATTTTTATGTTACCAAATAGTATATTGTATGAAGCTCTTTCAAAAAAGCTCTTTATTAAATGACGGCCAAATAGTTAGCTAACTTCTTAGAAAAACTCTTCTTAGAAAAACTCTACTAAAAAAGGCTCTACTGATATAAGCTCATCCAAACAGGTACTTATAGGTTGACCTTTTACTTCTTCTAGGTTGACTTTTTGCTTCTTCTTATGTTGACCTTTTGTATCTTTTTAGGTTGGCCTTCTGCTTCTTCTTAGGTTGACCTTATGCTTCTTCTTATATTGACCTTCTATGTCTTCTTAGGTTGACCTTCTACTTCTTCTTAGGTTGACCTTCTGCTTCTTCTTAAAATGATCTTCTGCTTCTTCTTATGTTGAGTGAAGCTTCTTCTGGGTACTGCTCATCTTACATCTTTTGGTCTAAGTTTGACTCTCTAGATGATAGAATCTATCTTCAAGGTCTCAATGAAAGTTGTAGATCTTGAAGTCGTCTTTCGCACCATCTAAGAATGACCTTAATCTGATATCTCTAGAGAAAGTTATGCTAATTGTTAAACATCTTCTATGCACTATTCATAAACTTCTTCTAGGTACTGTTCATCTTACATCTTCTGATATAATTTTGACCCTCTACATGACAAAATCTATTTTCACGATCCTCATGAAAGTTGTAGATCTTGAATTCCTCTTTCAAACCATCTAAGAATGTATTTTATTCGATAGGCTAATTGTTAAACATCTTTTATGCACTGTTCACAAACTTCTTCTGGGTACTGTTCATCTGAAATCTTTTGGTCCAATTTTGACCCTCTAGATGATACAATCTATCTTTAAGGTCTTTATAAAAGTTGTAGATATATAAGACCTCTTTCAAACATTCTAAGAATAACCTTGATCTGATACCTATAAAGAAAGTTATGCTAATTTCTTGAAACATGTTCAATATGATTGAGGACGGAAGCTTGTTTGATTCTTTTGGCCATAACTTTGTTATCCGAGCTCCAAAATAAGTGATTCTTAGACCAATAGATTACTAGCACATTTATTTCTACCTCTCTATGAAAGTTTATAGCTTTTGAGGTTGATTTGAAAAAGATTGATTGAATCAAATTAAGGTATCGGGTGGAAGATTAGGAATTGTGATTTTAATGGTTTTAGTGAGGTATAAACCTAAGTATAAATTATACTTAGATGACTCTTGATATGGGACTGATTTTGTGATGAAACTAATGGATAAATACTAGGATTTTCATTGAGAATGCATTGTACATAGTCCATATACACATTTGTGCATAAATAAATGCTTATAATTGTGTAATTATTAATGTGTGTATACCGTGTGTATTGTATAAATAAGATGTGCAGGATAAACATCAGCATTCAGACGTTTCCAGAACTTGGAAGCAAATGCTAATCTAAAGCGTACTGTGAGTAGACCTAGATGGTCTTACTTTATTGTTTGTTTGTTTACATGATGTATTGAATGATTATAAATGTGATTTGATTGTGATATATGAATGGGATATTAAATTATTACTTGTGAGTGAATTTGATTGAAATAATTGTACATAAATTAATTTTTAAATGCTGGACTACAGTCTGATGATAAATGTGTTCTGAATGTGTGTTTGCATATGAATGAAAATGTTATTCTCAACTTTAATATTGAATGTCTGACTAAGGTCCGATGATATGCGAATGTGATTGAATGAGAATATGCAAATGTGATTGATGCATTCTATTTCATGAATGCATGAAAGATAAAGGCAATTGTGACCAGATTAGCCAATGTGAAAAGAACTTTAAGCTCAGTTATACGCATCAGAGCCTCAGGCTCAACATTTAATAAGCCTGGTATCTCCAATAGATACGGGATAGTTATTAATGAGCCTGGTATCTACAATAGATACGAGATACTTATAGGCACTGAATCACAACAAAGTAATAAATGAAAGTGAGTCTCACATGCATTGCATATGAAAATTGATATGTATGTTTCAAATGAAAAAAATGAACTGTGTGACTGCTCTGAATATGAATTATGAAATAAGTGATTGAAATGATATGTGATGCAATGAGATTATTAGATAAATGATGTGATTTATGCGACTGGGTGAGCCATCGAGGATGGACACTTACTGAGTTCGCAAAATTCACCCAGAATTTGCAAATATTTTTCAGGCTCAGAAGAGTACCCCGTTAGACAAAGGGAGTATACCTACTACAAGCAAACAAGAGATAGAGGTCAGGATCAGTTGGCGTCTGCATTGATACTTTCTTATTTATTTATTCCGTTACATTTGTATAATGTGTATTTGAATATGCTTCTGTATGTAATAACTTTCCAATTTGGAAACATTGTAAACAAGTTTGATTAACGAGTGTAGTAACACTCTTGAATGAAATTGTTTATGAATAAAATGGGCCAACTTGATTATTGATTCCGCATATGTGATTGATTAATGAAAAAAATTGGTACTCAAATTTTGAGTGTTTGATTGTTCTAGCATG
>JANTPM010000244.1:34925718-34941209 GCA_025434745.1 Erythroxylum divaricatum
AAATAGTACGGGGATTCAAGTCTTTCATGCTTTTAATTATTTATGAATTCAACTTTTAAAATAAAAATACAAACTTTTTCTTTACTAATCCCTTATAAACTTACTATTATTAATGTGTTTAACCATAACCAAATTAAGAATTTTTAGGCTATTTTAATTAATTATAGAATAACTATGTTTTCTTATGTTGTGATATTTGATAACAATAGTTTGTATTTTATATTATAAATTTTGAAAAGAACTTTTATTTGCTAATGTTAAAGACCTGCTTGACAATCAACTTATTGTATTAGCTCATAACTAATTCTATCAGCGGTTAACTGATAGCTGATTATATCAGCTGATTTAGCCAATGAATAACATCAGCAGTTTATTAAATTTTATTTAAAAATTTAAAATAAAAATAAAAAAGTCATAGGTATAATTTAAGTATCACGCCTATGAAACAAACCAAATAATTAAGAAAAAGAATAATCCCATGTCCTTTACACCTTTGTTACTAGTAAGTTGTTGGTCAAGACTTCAGATCAAGAGTAGTTAGGGGCAGACCAAAAATCGTCCCTTAAAATTGTAGGAGTTTTTTTTTTCAAGTTAGGTTAGTGTCGACTTCTAGAGCAACTAGCAACAACAAAAACCGATCTTTACAAAGGGTAAGATAATAGTCGATCTGGCCAACCAGTAGGTATGTTCTTTTTTTCTGGTAGTGCATTTCTAGTCACTAAATTTTTATGCATGCCAGTTCTTTAATTATTGTTTTTGTTTTTCTTCACCATTTTTTTACCTGTCACATTTACATGTGGATCTACCGAGAAATAGCCTCTCTACTATGTAACGATAAGGCTGCGTATTATAAGACCTCCTCAGACTCCGCCTCACTGAGGGCTACAGACTGAAAGTGATGATGATGATGATGATGATGATGATGATGAGGCGTGACTTAAGTATTCAATTATTTTTTTTTTATTTTTTATCGTTTTAATTTTAATTTTAATTTTTATAAAATTAATAATGGCATAATTGAAATTTAATTTTTATTAAACTAATATTAGTATAATTAAAATTAGAATAAAAAACTCAAGACTGAGTGTCACAGGATATTTATATTTATATAAGTGAGTCGCTTAAAATTTAAATAGAAACGATGACTTTTTTTTTCTTTTAGTGTGCATACACAAAATAAGTTTAGCCAAATAAATCCCGCCCCCCTTGCAGGGCCTTAATGCAATGGAGTTTCCAATTTTTAATGCCACCGTGTGTGTTTTGCGTTTTGTCACTGTTCTACCCTCGCGAAAAACGAAAGACAGAAAGCAATTAAAAGTGTGACTGGGGGGACAGAGTTAAAGATCAGATTCTTTAATTAAAGAGTGGCTTTGTCGTAAGTCTACATTGTGGCATAAGGAAATTGTTTTGTAGCATATATAATTGTTTCCAGCAGCTTTGAGGCTATGGAAAAAGAAAGTGAAGTGTATACGTGCCAAACCTCACATGCTTGTTTAAATAAAATATGACTTGACCGATCATGGTCTATATATAAGGCAAATCTCAAGCTTGAAATTAAGTTTGCTTTTACTTTCTCCATTTTTCGTTAGCATTAAAAAGTGAGTAGTCACTTTGGTCATGCCCAAGTTTGGATTTTTGTTTCTTGTGCCCTATAGGATGGAATACTCCATGCCTTAAACAATTAGTGGGTGACCGAATATACTTGAAACAACATGTACCTCACACTCGGAGTTCTTTTCTTAACAGCGGAACACCCTAGTATCTAGATTACATTCGACTAGCTAACCATGATGCAATTTGTGCCTGGTACCGAGTATACTTAAATAAGGAGCTAAAATCGTAAGTATTTGAAATGTAAGGCGGCAAACTAGGGGACTGCTGACCTTTTTTTTTTAAATAATAAAAGTATGTGTAAGAATGTTCCAAATTTATCACAACCTAAACCCGTGTATACACACGAATAATAAATACACCCAAATAAATTAAACACAACACTACAAATATACCCGACAAATAATATTGAATACTATAAATGCGAAATAAATAAAAGAGATAAAGAAAGAACACACCCGAAAATTGATAACAGAGTTCGACCAATTTTGCCTACTTCTTCGAGCACCACTTAGGTCGCCTGCTCTTATTAAGAGGAGAATACTAAATTTGATACGTATAAACTTTTGAGTATTTTATCAAATTTTTGGGATGGATAGGATTAGGAGGGGGAGGAGTTCTTTTATAACTTAGCAAACTCCTCTCATTTTCATTTCTTCCCAATATGGGATTGAAATTGAGCCACCAACTACCAACCAAAGTCAAAAAAAAATACCAAGTCATTAAAGTCAACATAATACAACAGATGATAGATGTGAACGCTTGCAGAAATGGAAATCAAGTTTATTTCTTAGTCTTAGTTCATCTGTGTATTATTTACATCTTATGTTTGTAAATATTCATCATTGGTACAGGATTTGCTTCTCCTTGAGTTGAAACTTCGCATTCGGTTGATAGAAAAAACTCACTCATTAGTATCTGCTTGCCTGCTCCACGGAATGAACATTCAGGAACACGGAATATGGTTTTGAGGAACAATGCCTAGTTCTCTGCAGAAAAAACAGACATCTTGTGTGGATTGAACAGTAAATTGTTGTCTATGGATCTTCAGATTGTCAATTAATATAGGTAAGCTATAGCAGGTTTTACCTGAAGCAGTGTTCTTTGATGCTTCAGTTCCTGTATTTCATAGTTTCTTTGTCAAACCCGATTGTTGGGAATTGCTTGGCATACTCTTCGACATCATGGCGGAGTTTTGCAATCTCTGATTGAAAGTGAGGTGATTGCATTGAAGCCACAAAGTTTTTCAGCTTTGTACCTGATTTATTGAAGTTGTACAATCTCCGTTAGCAGATATAGGCTTATAGATCAATTACTACCAGAAACAGTCATTCACGACACGATCCAAGAAAATGGGAGTTATCAGACACATAAATCCTAAACAGGTGGGACTTAACCTTTGGTTTCAGCCTTGATCTTCACTGCCAACTTCACTGCAGAATCAAAGTATTCTGCTACCTTGGCAAAATCCTCCTCAACAAATCCCCTAGATGTAAGAGCAGGAGTTTGATAGGTCCCAATCAGAATAGAGATAGTATTCTATTTCGGGCGAGAATTGAGCCACAAGAATTCTCTTAGGGCGAGAATCAAACCACAAATTTCATTAATTTTCTTCTCCTTTCATCTGATTCATTGAAGCATTTAAATACAAAGAGAGAGCTACTAAAGCTCCTTAATTTTAGGCCCCATTCTAATCCCACTACGCAAGTGCTACACTAAGATAATGGAAATCAATTAACTACCTAATTCCTATTCTTAGGCAAGTAAATATCTGACTTATTCTACTATCTCATAATATGTAGTCTATCAGAGTTCCTGAAGTGCAATGGGTTACATCAAACACTCACAGAATAGATTGTATAGAAAGCAAATACCCCATGCCAGGTTTTAAATTGCAGACTGCAAGTTATATACAAGGGCATTCGGACTGTAAACGCAATTACAGTTGTGTACTGTAATTCGAAACCATGATGCCATGTATAGAAATCATTTAACCATCCTGATGCCACCGGGAACCATGGCAGACACATCTCCAGGAACGCTTCTCAACTCTTGATCCATCAATGCCCTGTAGATAGGATAAGCTCTAATCCAGTTACGTTTTGTAACAAGAAAACAGAGAATTCGTGGATGGAACAAATATATTGAATCATACTGAGACAGAAAGAGTTATGATAAGCAATATCTTCCTACTTGATTCGTTGCTCAATGAAGCTGTTTCAAGTGCTAAAACTAAAGAAGAAGAGATTCCTGGCACCTTGTTCTTCAAATTCAGCAAAACTAAATGGTTCTCAGTTCCACCTGAAACAAGTTCATATCCGTTCTCAACTAAAGTCTGCAAAATCCACGAGGACTTAAAAATGTAAAAAAAATGGAAGAATTGTCTGACTTTCAAATTGATTAATATTAATAATATAAGATCACTCAAGCTTCTAAACTCTTATAATATGTGATGTGATAGCATCAAAATGCGCAACTTCTTTTAGTGATAAACCTGTGAAAATTTTGAGCAGTTTTTGAGAACTTGCTCTTGATATGCTCTGTATTCTGGAGTTGTAGCCTGCAACAATAGGATAGGAACATGTAAAACGGTAACTTTGAAACAGAAGACAAAAGTGGGAGTTACATAGCATACTCAATTTGGTGAAATGTACTTACAAAAAGGATGGGACACAAAAGAAAAACATGGTTCAAGAGGGTTTTGTCTTACTTTGTCACACACAATGTAATGAACTTAATTCGTTCTTGCAGTACACCTTCTCATGTCGTAGCCACTAACTTAGCAGCAGTAGTTGAATTGCATAGAACTGTTTGTTAAGCTCAGTTCAGAGAGTGAGTCGAGATTGATGATGCTTTTGGCATGTTGAAACATTTTATTCGACAGTAGGATTTTGAATCAGGAACACTATCAAGTAAATTTGGCTTCACATGTACGGTCGATTTGCCAAATTTAAGTTTCCTTTCTTGCCATTTCAGATCATGGGAAGTATATAAACCTTGCAAGGAGAAAGGAAGTGTCACATATGTTCTGCCCACCTGTTTCAATGCAACTGCCAAACCAGCAATTGTGTGATTGTGTGGACCACTTTGAAGTCCAGGAAATACAGATTGATTAATTTTGTCTTCATAGTCATACAACACCTTGAGGTAGATCCCAAAAGAAAATTGATGTTAGTTCCATTCAATAATAGCATCTAGAAATTGTGCAAAACAGTTTCAGAAGAAAATGGAAAATTTGCTCAGTAACTCCTAAGCTTGCAGTTCTTTCAGAAACTACCTCCTTTCCTTGTTTTTTTTTTTTTTTTTTTTTTGAAAGGGAAAAATACATCATACACTAATAAGACGGGGGAAACTACGTCCCGAGAAATCGTCTAACAAAAGGTGCTGACACCCTAAGGGAGGAGCATCAAAATAAGTGATCCCGACATCGCTAGGACAGGCCTGGGTAGCAAGCCAATCCGCGCATCTGTTACTCTCTCGGTGTACATGCCGATGAACAACAGTTCAGTGTCTGACGAGAAGCGCAAGGATACCCATGACAAGAGGGTTGTTGGACGGAACACGAGATGTCACATAGGAAAGAAGCTGATGCACGACCATCGAGTCCACTTCCAGCTCTATCCGACGAAAGCCCAAGCGCCAAGCCAGGGAGAGTCCTGTGTAGACTGCCCAAAGCTCTGCGTTCTGCGGGGAGCACCATCCGATGAACTGGGAGAAACCACCAAGCCATAGACCTGCACTGTCTCGAAGCAGCCCGCCAGCTGAAGCCATAGACCTTGTTTGTTAATCTCTCTAACCCCCTTTCTGTAGAAAATCATGGCTCCGCGGGGACCGCGAAGTGACTTGTGAGTAGTAGTAGTCACTATACCAGCATACTCAAAGGGTGATGGAATGACATCAGCTGCAACCAGCCCACTAACATGTGCCATATCTGCCAAAATTATACCTTGCTATTGAATGTGGATAATTGATATGTATTATGGTGCGTGGAAATTTTTGATCCGAGATAACAGTTCTCCAAGAACTCAGAACTAGTTACAAGGATTATACTATAAAGAGGAACGATGTTACAAGGATTAGAAATATGCTACCTGATCATAATCAATATAACCGGTGCTCTCATTCAATCTGTAAGGCATTGTCTCGAAAAATATTGAAACTGCAGGTATCTTTGTTGTATCCGTCTACAAACAGCCAAGTAATTAATGAGTTATGCATTGTTCTTCAAGGTAGCAGAAAGCAAAATGTTAGTTAATATACTTGAATCAATATGTTGAAGAATGTCAATGCATTCGCTAATCAGTGTCACAAACCCCTGCAGGTATATTCATTCTCATTCAGAGAGAATGAATCATATAAATCCAGTAATTTAAGAAAGATAATGCATTAGAAACACAACGGAACTCCGATAAGACAAGTAGGTATAGAAGAAAACTGCATGGGAGTCAGAGTCACCTGGTAGCCATGTGAAAGATGCCCACCATGGGGAAGATCAAGTGCCATGATTCTCTCATGTGGCTTGAGCAAAGCCGTGTATACTTGAAAGTTAGCTGGAGATCCAGATAGAGACTGCACATTCACTGAAACATAAAGGTAAACCAATATTTTCAGAACCTGGTGAGATCAAATTTCCCTTCACAAACATTTCATACTTCAGCATGGAAAGCACTATGTCCCTTTTACCATTGAAATTAGTAGTCATTGAGGCCTAAGTCTTATAGCTATCCAACTTTACTTAATCTCACCCACCCCTCAAATGCTCCACCAGAATAAGTTAACCATTGAAGTTTAGGCAATTAATGCACAAGTTTCTGTAGAAAAAGGAAAATATGAAGTAGAATTTCTAGTGCCAGACATGAATAAGAGATTTCCACTTCCCCATTTTGTGGGATCTAATCGAAATGCTTCCAGTGCACGTTTCTGACACAATGATTCCGCCATGTCGATGTACCTGAAAGGTAAAGTTCCACCATCGTCAGCAAGGATGTTTAAGAACTACATATGTAGATTAATAATATTAAATTAATAACTATGGCATTCTCTAATACCAAAAGATGGAAGCATGTTTCCTGAGATTACAGGTAAGTGGAAGAACTTAGGTTCTATCCCACATGACTTAATTCAAAACCCAAAAAATTATAAAAAATAATGTCGTTTTAAATAAAATGATACTTTTGCAAAATTTTAAATTTTAAAAAAATTAATTTTGAGTCAACCCGAATCAAGCTTTAGATCTAAGGCTCAAGTTTAAGCAAAAAATTTATAATCAAGCTCAAGGTTGGCTGGTCCATCCTTGGGCTGAAACTTAAAAATGAATGAAAAAGGATACGCGCTAGAAGGAGGGCTTGAACCTCCGACCTTGTGGTTAACAGCCACACGCTCTAACCAACTGAGCTATTCCAGCTTATTGCTCTAAGTAGAAGTTAAAATCTATACAATCTTATTTTCAGCAATGGGTGGGAAATTAGAGTTTCAGTAACCAAATGACTAAATTAAAACAATGGCTTGCAACATTTTCTTCATCTGTGAACACACTAATTTTTTCAAGCTTCTTCCCAGATGATTTCACATGACTAAAGTATTTTTCAGGTTTTCACATGCTCCTAGTATATGATAATGTACCACCAATAACTACAATATTTACTATAAGAAGGTTTAGTAGTACGTAATTTTACCTTTAATTTGTAAAAGGATTATTTCTAAATAATTCACGTGAAAAGAAAAATAAACAAATAAAATAAAACAGTAAAATAACATAAAAGTACTAAATAGGAGAATATCCATTTAGAAAAAAAGATCTGAATAAGATAGAACTTGAAAAGTTTTTTTAAGTCCAATTTTTTAAGATGAAATCAAATTAAAATTAATCTCAAATTGTATGCCTGCCGACTCATTCCTAATATGGGACATATAATATGAAATAATTCCAACCAAAGTTTAACTTATAAATGACTAATTACGACAATAATTACAAACATGCAAATATAATTGAAGACAATACAAATATTACCATAGTTTGGACTATAATTTATAACATCATCGGAAGAATTATAATTACAATTTGCAATTTAAACCCTCGATTTTAATATTTATAATATAACTACAATTACGTACCACATTTTAAAACCTTGATTCCAACCTTTCTGGTGTACGCCACAACCATGCAAGAATTAGTAGATAGGCCTCTTAATTAATTGAAATTTAAATAATAACCTCTAAATGAAATATTGAGCTTATTAAACGATAATTTATAACTCGTAAACTTTTTAATAACACGCATAGAACAAAAAAAAAAAAAAAGAGACAAACCTTCGTTTATCATTTTTGTAATTTGATCATTTTTTTATATCTCACTCTTATTACTTTCACAATAATAATTTTAACTAGCTAAGAAATAGAAATGAAAATTTACACTTTAATGATTAAGTAATTAATTGTTTCCTGCAATTAACGGCAATATTAAAGAGGAACAATGACTATAAGTAATGTTGGTTCGAACCTAATCTCAATTAATTATAATCCAAGCTTGAGTGGTTACAATCAGTTAAAATTTGAATTTAGTTTAATTGAATTTGACCGATCCAAAATTTAATAAAATGTAAACTAAATTTAATTATTTTTTAATGTTAAATTTTAAATTACAAAATGAGAAATTAAACTTGACTCGAAATTTAAAGGTCTACCTTTTACCTATGTTTAGTTGGACGTAAAATTTTTAATAGAATAAAATAGAATATAATGAAATGAAACAAAGCTAAATGTAATATTAGAAAATTGTAGTTTGAAAGGAATTGAAAATGTAATATGGTGAAATGTTATTTAGATAAACGGTTTATAATATTATATAGTGTAAAGTTGTTTATTATTTTACATTACATTTTAAACCTCTAAATCAATTTTTTTAATTTTTACTATTTAAGATAAAATAAAATGTAATATGAAACATTCATATTTTATCTTATTCTATTTTTTACATAAAAAAGGAAAAATCGATACAAATTATAGTACTAGTCGTAGGAAACAAATTCCGACATATCCTCTGAGAGGATTAAAAGACACCTTGTGGGTGCATGTTCTAAAAAAAGTTTCCTGGCTCAAACTGAGCTGCAAAATTGACAAGCCAGTCTACACACCGATTGCTCCCTTTATAAATATGGCGTGATAGAACGACCAAATTCTAAGTAAAAAATTCATTGATGCCTAGGATAAGGAAATTGAGGGATATTGAATGTATAAATTGGGATGATAGAATATTTATCATTAATAACGAATCCACTTATAATATAATCCGGTAATATCTCAAATGCCATGTAAGCTAAAGTTTAGATAAAACTCTCTAAAGTTTAGCTGAAACAGAGGAACACCATCTAATTCAAATAAATTAGTGTGAGTAGTTCGACACTCTCATCTTTTAATCAGAACTATTGCATAACACACGTGCGCGACAATAAAACTCTACGGAGTCGTATATCACATTTTATTTCGTTACATTAATAAGCCCTCCAGCGGCCAACCATAAAACTCTACGGCGTACGGAGTCGTATATTACTCGTTAATTTCTGACCGCAGGTTAAAGACAGAAGACGACAAACAAGAAATGGCGATGGAGACGGAGAATCTAAGTGGAGTAAACAATTTTGCATACGACAGTCTCTCCACGCAGCTCTTATCTCTTTCTCACACAAAGCGATACAAAAACACGACGATAACCTTTAGTCCCTACACATTTCAGTGGTGGATACGTCTGGTGCAGGTCTGGTTGTACCAAAATCACATGGTCTTAACTACTTATCTGCCTCTTATCATCTTCAACTTCATTTCACTTTTACTAATAAATTATAAAATATATAACAATTTTAAAAATCAAATTAAAAATTAATATTTAATAGTTTAATCAATATTGTATCGTTACAAAAGCTAGCGACGTATAATGAATATAAAATAAAATTATAGAATTTAAATATGCTCAAAGAAGAATATTTTCATTACTAATTACTTATAAAAGAAAATTTTTAATTAAATAAATATTAATCTATTTTATGGTTTATAAAAATTGTTTAATTTTGTATGTTATTAAGATTTCCTTAAAGTGATTTAATTTGTTAATCATTTTTTTCTCAACCACTACTATTTGTTTTGTTTAGAAGGTTAAGGGTCTGGTTGAGTCATCAACTAATAAATTGATTGGCCTAGGTTCTATCTTACATATATAAAGTCTCATTCACCGCCTTACGTTGAATAAAACTGTGTGTAAAGGTAAAATAATCAGTACTTTTTAATTGTTATTACTAATTAAAATATTTAAGTTTGTATCTTTTATTTTAATTATCTTTGTTGAATCATCAAAAAGCATACAAGTTGCGTAACAGAAATTTGAACCTTTCTTGACATTCCTTTTCATGACAACAGAAAGTGAAGGCTTTGGTGAGTCACACCAAACTAATAAAAGAAACGTAAATGCATTCCGTACATAAATATTGATTTTATGATTAGGTATCCTTACTATAAAAAGATATCTTAATTTGTTAAAATATTATTTTTGCTATATGCCATACCTACTGTGTAACCTTCTATATATGTATATGAAATGCTATCCCAAAGCCTCGTGAGTCATCACTCTTTGTGTGCTGCGATGGAAAGAGAAGTTACTCACCGGCGATCTTCTCATCTTCCGCGATGCGTGACATGGTCTCCTACGTGCCCACCCATGTACGAAGAGACCGAGTACTCTCGTATTCGTCGCTGTAGCACCAGTGCAAACAGCAGCGGAAGAACTCGGAGATGGAGAAACTTCATAAGGAGGCTAGTACGAGATGGTAAAAGCAGCATATACGGTTCGAAACCTCTGTCGTTTCACTACGATGCAGTGAGTTACTCTCAGAACTTCGACGAAGGCTGCTGCAGCCAAGAGCCCCTTCGCCGCCCGAAAGTTTTTGCAGACCTTAGATGGGGTTTACAGGATGAGTAATGTGCTTGTTGTTAGCTTGTAAGTTGACACGTTCTTCCCAGATTAACACTGCAACTTTCGGGATCATCTTTTTGTTTTTTGTTTTCTGTTTATTTCTGATGCTTAGGTCAAGATGAGGGACGATCTGTGTACAGTATTATGATAGGATTGGTTTGGTACTATAGATACATGTATGGATCTGCTTAGTCTCTGAGAATTCAGGATCTACCTTTTCATGTTCAAGGTGCTCTGGTGGAAGGACCACAACTGCCACTCTGATAAATTAGTTGTTGCTATAATTATTAGATGTAAATTAAAAATTTTAAAATATAAATTAAAAGATATGAGATATTTTCGAGTTAAATAATTTTTTAAAAATATAAAACTATCAAAAAAATCATTGTGATTGTTAATTTAAAATATTATTTTTCTTAAATTTTGTTTAAAAATAACGACAAAAGATATTAACAGGTCACATAAATCTATTTAAATTAATAATTTCTTATAATTATTTTAAATTTTAAATTCAAGGAGGATTATTTAAATGTATTAACTTTAAATTTATTTCAAATAGCCTGAACTTCATTTCTAAAATAATATTATTTTGGTTTATTTTTTAAATAACATAATTTTAAGACAAAATGAACTTAAAAAAACATTGTTCTTGGACAGCTCGAACAAGCTTAGTTTAAGTCAACCTCGTATGCCTATTAAAAGATTAAGCTGAGCTACATTAGAAGTGGACTTGCCTCAATCCGCCTATTACCAAGTTTAATGTGGACTGAGAATAAAGAGGATATACTATACTAAGATTCTGTGACATAGATTGTCATCTACCACAGGCACAAGGCACAAGGCACGATTTGGTTGTGACAAGTGACAACCAATGATTAAAAAATTTAAATTAATTATAAAAATTTGAATTGTTTAATTTTTATTTTAATTTTTAACTTTCTGGTTCGATCTACTTTTTAAACTTTTGTTGTAAAAAACTGATTAGTTTATTAATTAGTCAGTTAATTTTTGTAAATTATCAGTTTTGTAAATTAAAATAAATCAATTGATTTTTATTTAATAATATTTTTAATTAAACTTCAAAATTTTCGACAAATAATGTTAATCTATTTTAATCATATTTTAAATTCTTTTATTCAATCGTTAATTATTTTTATAACAATTTAATATTGATTGATCCTTTTAAACCTTAAATCTCTTATGTTTAACTTCCTATTACCATATCTTCTTCCAATGTTTCTAAATTTGGACCATTTTAAATTTATGACCAGGGTCATTTTTGTCAAATGTAGCCAGTTGAGGCAAAAATTTGAGAATTTATAATCTTTTCATCTAACATCAAATAATCAAACAATATCCTGTTTAATTATACGGTTAATATGCGTTATAATAATGTCAAATAAAAATTATAAATTAAAAAATTCATTTTATTTTTTTTGGAACTTATAATTGTAATTTAAGTTGGTTTAAGTAAATATATTTATAGAATGAAGTTTAAAATTTTTATTTACTTTTGATTCCACTTATAATTGATATATACTTAATATGCAATAAAAATATGTAATTTATAAATATTCTTTAATATACATAAATATAATTTAAAAAAATTATTTAATATTTAATCAATATAAATGCTATATGATATTAATATCAAAATTGACACAATATTAATTAACTTTGCAACCAAATGAAGAATCGCTCAAGTGAAATATTACTTTCTGAAAGAAAATGTAATGTATTGTATTTATGTGTGTATTGCTATACAAAATGTGCTGTATTTATAGTGGTAAATGAGATAACGGGAATCAATTTAGAATTGATTAAATCTAAACTAAGTGATAAGCTTAAATGAAGATTAAAACATATTAGATATTTACATGTGAATAATGTGAAATGATATATGATATAACAGATAATTTGTTGAGATGTTATCAGCCCTCCTCAAGCTCCTGCTACAAGGAAATCGTGAGCCTGTCTTGAAGTCATTGAAAAGATAAAGAATAAAGAGTTTTGGTCAGAATATTAACAATCTGAGCGGAGGTCGAAACGTGTCAAATGAATAGAGATTTGTTGGCGACGAGATCACGAACAAAATAAATATCAATTTCAACGTGCTTGGTATGAGCCTAAGAAATCGAATCAAAGGCCAAAAATGCAGCATCAAGATTATCACACCAAAGGGTAAGGGAAAGGGTAGGAAAACTCAGTTCACCAAGCGGAGCAGTAATCTAACATAATTTTGCAGAGGCAAGAGCAATGCTGTGGTACTCAACTTCAATACTGGATTGAGCAACTGTGGGTTACTTCTTGGCGCTCCAAAAAATAAGATTAGGTTCAAGAAAAATACAATAACCAGACGTAGAACATCGATCATCAGGACAACTAGCCTAGCCAGCATCACAATAGGCTTGTAAAGAAAGACGGGGAGATTTGGTTGAATGCCTTGAGAGGGAGTGGAGTGGAGATATTGTAGAATCCATTTTACTGCAAATCAATGAATGTCAATAGGACATTGTAAAAATTGGGAAACCTTATTGATAATAAATTGAATGACAGAATGGATGAGATAAAGATATTGGAGGGTACCAACAGTGTTTCGATATTTAGTAGGATCAGAAAGTGGAACATCATGATTTTTGGACAATATAAGAGATGGAGTGATGGGTGTATGAACTAACTTAGATTTATCAAAGTCAGTTCGAAGAAAGAGATCTTTAATGTATTGTGTTTGGTTGAGAAGAATACATTGAGAAGTACTGTAGGCTTCAATACTAAGAAAGTGATGGAGTGGACCTAAGTATTTTATGGAAAAGGCAGAGTTGAGGTCATTGATACGTGTTGTGATGAAGGATTGTGAAGAATCGGTGACTAATATTGTAACGTCAGACTTTCTGAGCCCTTTGATGATTGTTCTGTATTTGGAGATACTACTGTATATTGATATATACATGGTTGTATATGAGTTCACATATGAATTTTAATCCTTTTGGTACATATGCCAATGATTTATAATGTTATATGCCCTTACATGAACTTAGAATTCATCAGTATGTGAAATCTTGCAGATTTTCGACCAATAAGTTTTTAAGTGTGAAAAATCGAGTCCATTGGATGGATATGACCATGATGATAAAATTAAATGTGTTCTAATGCCTTAGAGGTGATTAGATATGATTTATAAACTTATTGGACACTTAGAAAATTTAATTGAAAAAGTTGATGTACAAAGGGCTTATTTGCAAATTGTTAAAAGTCAAAAGACTTCAACGTAAATTTTCAATTCTTGGAGGATCAATATATAATTTTATAAAGTTAAGGGGCTTAGTTATTATTTCTAGAAATCCAAGGATCAAAATAAAAATAAAAGTTTTGGAGATTCCTAAACTTTGGACTTAATTGCAAATTTAGGAAAGTTTGGAGGATAAAATGGTAATTTAACATAAGCTAAGGACAAAATAGTATTTTTCCTATTTGGTCAAAGAAGAGTCAATATTCTAGACCCTTCTTTCACTTATGGCCGTGCACCATATTTCTAAGGACTTGATACATTTAGTTTTAATTAAAAGAAAGGAGAACAGAGGAAAAACATGAAGTTTTGGCCATCATCAAAATTCACCATTCTTTTTAGTTTTTCAACTCAAACCAAGGTGTTCTAAGTTAATTTGGGGCTAAGGAACTCAAATCTAACATTAGATTTGAGAAAATCAATGATTTGAAGATATCATCAAAGGAAGGTTTAGGTAAATTTTATCTCATCTCTCTCTACATTATGGTTTTGAGTTTGGTCTTAAGATATGCTGTTCTCCATGCTTAAATATGCATGAAACATGGTTTAGATGAATGAAATGTGTCATGGAGAGGTCTTTAAGTCAAAGCTGAAATTGTCCCCTTTAGATGAAAGTTTGTGAATTTTTGAATATCTTTTGAAATTGATGGTCTAAATGAATCCTATGGTGTTAATTACACATGTATGACGTGAATTGATGATGAAGAATGAAGAAGATGTTTGTTAGTTAAGTTTAGGTTAAAATGGTGGGAGAAGAAACAGATTAAGGTAATGAGTTGTGTAATTAATAAATGTAGCTTAAATGGAAGGAGTTGGTTTGAATGGAGTGGTGGAATGTGTCATTGATTGAAAGTGTTTACTATATGACATGATAGGAGTATGGATTATTATGATAAAGTCTTGGAAATGTGACTTGAAAATCATGCACATTAGGTGTTTGATAAAATGCCTAAGTAAACTTGACATAGGATCTATGGCTTTATAATGGTATACATTGGAAAACACTTCCAAGTTTACTTAGAGTAAACTTGAAATGTTGCCTAGATTGATAAATAATGGCCTAATATGCTTGGATAAAGATATGCTTAATTATGTTATGAAATGAGTAAGTTTGGATTAAAGCCATTAAATGCCTTAGAAAATGAAAAAGAGAAGCTAATGTGATGGTGTATAAATATGAAATTTACGCTTAAGTAGTAATTTCAATGTATGTCTTTTTATGTATAAAGGCTCAGGAGTCGTGAATTAGGGAGCTCATACTGAGGATTGTTGAAGTTAAGAGAGAGTATATCTTCTTTGAGGTGAGTTAGAGAAACCATATTTCTCACATAGGATTAGAACATCCTAAGATAAGCATGATGACGTGTAAGTGAATTTGAACCTAGGCAACGTATGGTAGACTTGAATTTCAAATGGATGCTAATATGCTTAGGTATTTAATAAATGACATGTTTTTAATAACTCTTTGTACTTGGAATGCAACTGATGTTTGTTAGTGTCCTTATTTTCAATCTTTTTGTGTGTTAATTTTCTTTATTCTGGAGGTTTGAAGTTGTACTTAATGGGAATTAATCTTGTTTTATGTCAAGGTGGATTTTGGAGGCAAATAGAAAGAACCGCAACAATTTTGGG
>JANTPM010000244.1:34956647-34967423 GCA_025434745.1 Erythroxylum divaricatum
CACGAAGAAGCCGAGAAGGGACTCCAATGGTATACAACTTGTAGAGTCCATGAATTCCATGCCTTGCAATAGCGTTATCCCTCCCGATCATTCCTGTTGTAAGTAGAGGCTGAATCTGATTGTTTAGCCGTACCTGCATAGAAGAAACACCATTGAAACTTGTGTATTGAGCATTGCACTCAAAATTGGTCTTAAAAGTTTAGATCAATGGAGTTACATCTAAATGGCCCATAGAGGCAGATGCTAGAGCCAACTGAAGTGTGTAGTTTCTGCTTGTTTCCACGTTCTGCAGGTCAAAGTTGATCCTCCAGGTAGTTGGTTCCAAGGTCCCGCTCCTGCTCCTGTAAAACAGGAAAACACACAAACATTTGCTAACAAATTCTATTGTTATACACAACATTACATGGACAAAGAAGGGAAGATAAGGAGTGCGTTTGATGTTTATACCTTGGTACGTGAGCAAAGAACCAATCTTTTGTGTAATCACTACAACCGACATTGTAAATAAGGTCATGGTCAGGATATAATTCTTCGTATCTTGACCATAAACCATACTGCTTATACCTGTTGGGGAGAAGCAAGAATGTAAAGTTGAACTATGCATATATAATACAGGGTAAGTATTAAACTACTGGTTGTTATGAAGAACTAACCTATACTCACGCTTATCGAGGAAGACCTTATTAACAAGTTTAGGGCTTGGAGGTGGTATATAGAACTCAGCTGCTGAACGGTCAGGAATGCCTATTTCCCACAGAGTAGGTCCTCTCCTAGGAGTAACAAATCTAAGAAGACCTATCCTGAGTTGTTGCCCTGGACATGTATATATTCATTAATTAAACCAACCCGTTTAAGGAATTTATCAATCGATCACTGTTGTCGCTGGAATTGCCAAATTTAATATACCTGGTTTTATGGTGATTTCTGATAAATCAAAACGATCCGTGTGTTTGTAGTCCCCAAGGAATCCTGGAACCCAGGCAAACAAATTGTAGACACCAGGTCGAACATTTTTGATATGGAAATCTCCTTGCTCATTTGCTCGAGTCCAAAACTGATAACCCTGCAAGATACAGAAGGCCAAACAGCAACTAGTTTATGCCAGATAGCTTCCCACAGCCAAAAAATGAAAACTGAAAAATGGAAAGCATAAGAGAGAACCTTGGTGTCATACTGCCATGAGCCAGCATCTCCAGGCCGAGCCAAACCCACATAGGCAAAACTCGCTCCAACAGAATGATCGGGTTCATCACTAATATCACAAACATTTTCGTTAGTTTCAGGACATTTCACCGTAAAAAAACACATAAATGTCGGAAAAACCTAAAGAATTTACATTTCACCGTAAAAAAACACATAAATGTCGGAAAGACCTAAAGAATTTACCTGTCTTTAATGGTTAAAGTGCCAAAAACTTCTCCTCGCTTATGTGCAGGAGGGAAATCTTCTGATTGAACGAAGTCATATGGCCATGTAGCGATTTCTCTCGAAGTCTATAGTTGACAAGTTAATCAGATTCAGAAGTTTCACTCTAGAAATCCAGAAAATAGAGATCAAAGTTCACCTACCTGACTTTTAGCATCATCCCAGAATGTTTTATAATCATCATGAGGAGACATGGAGTTGAGGTAAATGAAAACGGGTCCGAACACTTTCTTCCAAGCCTCCCCCTCTTGAAATCTATCATCCATGTACGTCCCAGCGTAGTGATTACTGGTCATACTCTGCAATCATCAATTAATTATACTCGTTCATAATTCAGTTTGTTTATACCTAAAATGCACATTAATTCAAAAACACGAAAACAAATTTCAAGGCTTACTGCAATCACAACAGGGCCAACATGGGAAGTAAGATCTTGCTTGATAGGTCCACCAGCACAGTATTCATCCGAAGGAGTAATCATCCAGAATCCCACCGGTGGCTTTTTGCATATCCAACCTTTTAATCTCACATCTTTGTTTTCCATGGAGTACATGTACTTATCATCCACCTCTCACGTTCAACAAAAGGATATTATTGAAAGTTATAAATACTATATCGGAGCTCTTATCGATTTATTGATATATATAATATAATATTGATTACTAGTCGGTTAATTTTTTCACAAATTTTTAATTTTTATATAATTAAAATTAATTACTTTTAATATCCATGTATACTTATAAGAGGAATATCTTAAAATTCTATATTTTTAACAGCGAAAATATACTTACAGTATAAATTTTTTAGTATAATTAAAACGCGTACCTCTCCTCTGAGAATGGGGTTGGATGCGTTGGTCAGCAGGACAGCTTCAGGATATGCTAATACCTCACCAGTTGTACGATCACTAGGTATGGGCATAATCTTCTGGATGTCGTCTGATATTGCCATGTAGTGAAACCTAACCAACCATTTAATTACAACGTTAAATTCATCAAAAAATTAAACTAATTAAGGTTTAATTGATTAATCACTTGTCACTTTGGAGCCTGAAGACTATTCTGAACTGTTCCAATTTTACTTCAGGCCATCCGTGCAAGCGTTCCAATATTACATACACGTAAAATCCAGGACTATCACGCTTCATGATGTACCTGCATGCCCAGCAAGAACATAAGTTCATTTTAGGGTTTACTATGCTCGCACTTATTTTTTATTTTTATTTCAGTCTTCTTATTTTAAAAAATAATGGGTATGATTTAATTTTCAATATACCTCCTGTCTACATTCAATGGAGACAAGTTAGAAGATGAGTCCCAGCTTCTTGTAAACGAGACTTCAATTTGGTCTTCGTTTTGTGTTATAACTCTGAACTTGTTTCCATGTAAGCTGCAACATATAATCCAAATACATAAGTTTGGTTAGGATGGAAATTAATTTTGTAGAACATTTTTGCCATAATTAAATAATTTTATTTCTCTAAAAAGGGTCTTTCTCTATATATATAGTATAAGAAATCTTGCATGTGATCGACACAAGGGGGAGTAGATTTACTTGTCTAAAGTTCCCTTCCCTTCTGGCCTTTCCCAAACCATATCCATGTACCTGCATCGATCCAATTCATCTTTCAGGAACATAATGCAAGCTTATCGTAACCGTTTTTAACTGTATAGATATAGAACGAGTAAGGCTTATCACTTACCCACGTAGTCTTACTGGATGATCTGTATCGAGCAAATTTTCCAGTCCACCGTATTTTATTGCTTCAACATCACCATCTGGATTCGACAGAGTGACTTTAACATGTCCATTATCCATCACAACCTAAGAGGAACACAATAACATGAGAGTGTAGAATGAAACATCATCGTAAGACTCGGATGTTCAAGCATGTAACAGATATTTTGATCGTGGGATTTTGTTGTTTTCACTTAAAATTGTAGAAAAGTACATTCTTATGATTCTGAAACAATCGAATACCAGGTGCTTCCCTGAAAGAACAAAAAGGAAACTGAAAAAGTTAGACTTCTTAAAGATAGTTATGCATTCGAGAAAAAACTGAAATAACTATCTGACTTCTCACCTTTTCAATGGTCGGTAGGAAGAACAGGATGATGCTTGAAGAAGTATCCGCAGTATCCATACGAGTGCTAGTCGCCGCAAGAGCTTTTTTATGCACATAACGGAAGAGCAAGAGTTAATTGAATTAGGAGAAAACAGCTAATGAACTAGTCAATAAAAGGTTCAAAAGAGAAGATATAAGATTAAATACTCTCTCAGTTTTTCTTTTCTATTACTGTTAATTATTAGTTATTGGAGGACAGTACTTGTGTAACTTTTCTCTAATGAGATAAGAAGATTACCTCATAATCTAACAATAATCAGGTAAATTTTCAAGGACTAATATCACTTTCATTACATAATTATCAATTTGATTACCGACTAATTTGATTTTTTTGAAGGAATTTCCGTTAGAACCAAAGACGATAATGTTTCACGGTCTTAGGTAAAGCTCAGTTCCTACTGAAAGTAGAAGGTACAACGTTTTAACATTCCTTAATTTAAAAGGATTATTAAATCTTACGTGAATATGCATATGAATATGTGAAAATCGCAACATTCCACACCTATTACTGCTTCAACCGTGATATTGTTCAACGTAGTTTCTTTAATACGAACTACTTTCTTTTAATCACGAACATGCAAACATACAAAAAAAAAGGACTATGAACAATTGGGCTATGGTCAGTTAACCTTCTGAGAGAATATCAGGTACTGACAAATAAAGAATAAAAACGAAACCTATTACCTTGCTACCCGGTACGAAGTTGATGCCATTATGTTGAGAAGACGCTAACATATCTTGCCGGTCGATTTCTTTGCTTTACGATTTGTCAACGAGAGAAGGGTATGGTATTTGTTTTTTGTTTAAAACTCTCCATTTATCTTCTTTATCTAACCATTAGATTCCTAATCCGAGTATGTTTAGGATGTGCTTATCAGGTCAAGACCAGCATATATATGTTTACCGATTGGATTCGGGACAAACCGATGAAGAAAGCCGAGAAGGAAGCGAAGCACCGGGACAGACGCAACGGCCATGGAATTCCTGTCCAAATACATGGTGAGTCGCGAGTGATTGTGATGGGGTTCGATCAACTGGGACGAGTTTGAGATGGCCAACTCCAAACTTGGACGGCAACAGAAGTTTTGTTTGTTAAGAGTTTCAGAGACTGACGCTTCTGTAATCAGTAGTAGTTATTTAAGAGCTTGGTCAAATACAAAACCACTCTTTTTCAATACCTTAACTATATAATTCAAAATAACTAAATAAAAAAGCAATTGGATTGGATTGGACAGCGTTAGTTAGTTGGGGATAGCGAGTATATCCGATCTCGACATCATCGAAGTGAAGAAAGCAAGAGAATGTAGGACGGAAACATTTCATTTAATAGTACAAATTGCAACTAACTATATTTTCCAATAAATTCGTGGCTTAATTGAGGTTGTATGTTTAAATTCTTTTATGGATTTAGCTGTTTAAAATTTAAGGTCAGAATTTTACTTCTTGTAAAGGACTTAATTGGTTTGAACAGGGATTAGTCTGGGTGTGGATGACTTAAAAATATTTTCTCATAATTAGGAGCCTCCTAGGACACCTCGTGGGTAATAAAAAAATTATATTTTTATTTTCCAAACATATATAAAAACATATAATAATTTTTATAAAAATTATTACTTAATTGATATAAAGATTATTATATATACCACAGTAAATTAATTGATAATTTATATTTAAATTATCTGATTAATATTAAATATAAAGATTTTTCAAAATATTCTTTTAATAATTTTCAATATATTTTTAAAAGTACAAATCACACTAGAGACGTACTAAGTCTTCTAATTTTGGATTGCATGCCCGACTACAAAAGCACGAGTAAATTAAATGCTTTTTCTTTGACTAAACTGTGTAAAGAAAAATATTAATCTCATGCTAATTGCTAAACCTTTTTCTTTGATGATACCCAAAGGCGAATGGGCTGTTTATACGAAGCTCGACCCACACTACTCATAAGATCAACTCGAATGCATTTTTGGTGAGTTGCAGAACGTTCCCTGATGAGAATGCATCACCCTGGAAGGTAATGTTTTGTGTATTCTGCCGAAATTCGTGAAGCTGAAGGAAACTGCTTTTGCAGTTGGCAGCAGCAGGAAAAACTGAATCACTACCCTCATGTACAAGAGATGGCACCTGTTGAGAACGAACAGGACTTGGACTTAAACTGAGAATAGCCAAGAACTGAGTGCTTGCAGGAAAGGAAGAAAGTGAAATTGTTGAAGTAGATGAACTTGTAAACTATAATTTTGAGCTAATTTCAGGAATCAGTCTCAACAATCAGGTGGGTTGAACAACCTGTTCGACGTTTGTTGCATTGACCAAAGCTGACAGGGTTAAACGCGTTTTAGTGCTCAAACTGAAGACGTTAAAAAAAAAATCCAGGTTTTGGTTAATTACAGGAATTTCATTGTTGCCAAATGGAGGATTTGTAGACAAATTCTACTCAGAACAAACAGACAAACAATTCAGTAAGTCATTGCTGTAGGACGTCAAACTCCTACGATCCTATGATCAACTTTGTTATCTGTGATTTAGAACATTCCAAAAGGGAAAATATGTAGAAAGGAAAATTTGAAACAAGGGAAGTTCATATATACACACAGACACGCACATACAGTATTTGCAATCCAGTAAATTATATATTTTAAATAAATTAGAATTAATTGATGAATTCGATTTAAGTGATGTTTATAAAATTTTTTCCTTATTAATCTTAATACTGCAATTTTAACTTTCAATCATTTAAATTAAAAGGTTCTTAATAATACTTGATTCACTATTTAAATCATTCTCTGGGGATAAGAGAAATTTTAACTAGGATTAATGAGATATGATTCATGTGATTTGATTTTTTATTTTTTAATTTTAAAGATAAGTATTTATCTTTTATTAAAATCTAGTAAATATAATAAAAGATTTTATAGGATAGTTAAATAATATTATAAAATAAAAAGAGGTAAATGATAAGTCTTAAAATATAAAATAAGTAATAAAATAAAAAATAAATCTTAGATATTCAGAGTTCTGACATATTTAATCCTATAATGTCTGTATGTGTTTGGACTAATACGAGGTTGTAAAAGAAAGGTTCAATAGGAATGATGACTGATGAGAGCTTAAGACAAAAAAATGTTATGGAAAAAAACATTTATGAGATGTTAAAATTTAGGAAAATATAATGTCAAACCAGACTGACGACAGAACAAAGTGATGGCAGCTACGAAGACAACAATTGTTAAAAGCAAACCAATTTTGCCGTCTCCGAATTAAGTTTTCTAATAAACTCTATTGATTTTAATTTTAGGTCTAATTATTCCGAAAAATATCCCTAACTAATAAAACGAAGAAAAACTAATTAATTAATTAATAAAATGATCGACTTCTAACAATTCAAATTAGTAAATTATATAAAATAAAAATATTAAAAATCAAACCGAAAAGATTAATCAGAACCAAATTTTCACAATAAAATTGATTTAATTTTTAAAACATTAGTTTTGTCATTCTATTTATATTTCAACTGAACTAGTAAGATTTGATATTTAACTTTGGGATTTTTTGAGGAACTTAAGTTATGTTTAGTTCAACGTAAGATTTTTAATGGAATGTAATATAATGAAATGTAATGATTTATAATAGAATGAAATATAAATTGATGTAATATTAAAAAATTATTATTTGGAAGGAATAGAAGGGTTCATAATATAATATAGTGAAATACTATTTGAAAAATGTTTTATAATGTAATATAGTGAAAAATTATTTATTATTTTACATTTTATCTTAAACTTTTCAAATCGAAGAATTCTCATTTTTACCGTTGATGATGAAATAAGATTTAATATGAAACCCTCCTCTTTCATATCAATCTATTATAAACCCTCATCTCAAATGATAAAATAATATTATATTATATTTTATTTCATTAATAAATCTCCAACTAAACGTAGCCTTAGTGCGAGTCCAGTGCCTTTGTAACCAAATTAAATTGAGTTTCAAGACATGGATTATTTTTATGGACAATATTGGTATATATTTTGAGACCAACGCTCTATATTTTCAGATCAATATACTATTTTGAGGTAAAAATATATAAATTTACGTTAAATAATATACAAAAATTTATTAGTTATCATAAATTTACGTTAAATAATATACAAAAATTTATTATTTATCTATATATACGTAAATTATTACTATATTTAACAATTCCAAATTTAAACTAATTCAACAAGAGTTTAATTAAATTATAAATAAAAAAATTTATTTTAAAATAATTAATATTTTAAATAGATGTTCACATACTTTTGTATATATATAATATAAGATTTGATACTCATCTTTCTTATCTAAAATATCACAATTGTTTTTCTTTTTGAACTTTTATGCCCTAAATAATGTTAATTAGTTATTTATTCCTAATCATTGATTGACTCCAATTCTCATCTGCTTCTCTTTAATATTAGAGTAACAAAATTTTGACTTAAGATTATTTAAAAAATATTAAATTAAATAATAATTCTATTTCAAAAATAAGAGAATTTTATATTTAAAGTTTTATATAATTTTTAGTATAAAATTTAGGGAAATTTGTACCATGTCTTGAAAAAATAGCCTTTTGGAGTGGGTAAGTTGGGGAAGTAAGGAGCATATGGTCAAAAGATTTTGTGTTCGAATTTTTTTACTTACACTTTTTTAATCGAACTTGTTATGTAAAAAGTACTCAATTGATATAATTTGCAAACTATTATGTCAATTTTTGCATCTAAAAAACAGCAACTGTGGTTCCACCTCTTCTTTTTTTTTAAAGTACCTACTCAAAAATGTTTCAAATTGGTTCTGCCAGATTCTGGTAGGATGGTACGTCGCCGTTGTGCTCCATGTGATCAACTGTCTTCTGTGGTGAATTCTGTATGGAGATACCTGCAAAACAAAGAAGGCTAGACGGGGGTTGTGTCCCGATTAGCCCCTTCGACGCTCAAGTCAGTTTTCTCGTGAGGTTGAGGTTGATAATCGCAGAAGAAGCTAGGTTTATGATTGTACGTACGTGCATGGGAGATGCTCTTTTACTGTTGGGCCATGGACGTGTGGGTCAGGCCCAAATTAATTGACAGATGTGAGACTGACCGATCGACCTGTAGGATTGGGCTCGGGTCCAACATAGCCGACCCAACCACAAATCTAAGATGTTGATGCCTTAGATTTGTGGTTCAAAATCGGAGACGGTCCTTTGAAACGGACAATCCATGAATAGTAGTGACCCATCGCTTTCTTTATTTTGGGGCAACATTTTTCTGCCGTTCATTTATCGCACTTCAAATTTGGACTCAAAAAAGTATATACTTAAACCAAAAAATATAAAAATTAGATAATATTGATCGTCAAAAATAAAAAACACTAATAGGAGAAAAAATTACAGGCAAAATTAACAAATAAATTTACTAAATTTAATAGTAATTTAAAAAATTGATCTCTCATCATATAACAATAAGTTGTCTAACAAAATTTTAGGATTAAAACTTAAGTTGATTTAACAATCAACAAACATTCAAAATCAGTCCTAAAAATAATCAAACAAAGATAAAAATACTATAATATTTGTCCTCTATTTATTTTTTCGCACTTTTGCACATTATGATTGCATTCTTTTTAAAAGCCTATTTAGTTTTCTCTTTTATATCACAAAATAAGTTTTACCAAATAAGTTTTTTTTACTATACATAATTACTTACACGGCTACGTACCCGCATACAAAGTGTTTTTTTTACTATATATAGTTACTTACACGGCAATGTATGGTTATAGAAAGTTACAAGGTCACTACACATGGCCGTCTATATCTTCACACGGGTGTGGAGACAATTGTGTACATCTTCAGTCACACGGCTTCAAAGATTTATACAGTTGGTCCAGTTGTAAGTCAAAATATAGGCTTGTGTTACTCTACACGAGCATGTATATGTTTACATGGTTGATATCTCTGTTTTTAAACTCAGATCGGATCGGTCGGTTTGATCGGTGACCGGTTAATAGTTCGATCCGGTTTATCCCTTAAAATTGGTTATAAATTGACCTAGTCTGAATCGGTCAAAACCGGTCAATTGACCGGTCAATTTTTCTTTTATTTTTTTTAATTTTTTTAATATTATATATAATTAAATATAATTATTACATAATTATTACATCACCTGGTTCGACCAGTGGCTGAATCGGTCGAACTCGTGACCAATAAAGTTCCGGTTCAATGATCAATTAGAGTTTCAGAACATTAGTTGATATATACAATCGTCTACCGCCGTGTCGCTCTTCAGGCATCTCTCTTTCTATTAGAGTTTCATCCATATTAACTTTACTTATTCGTCATTTTCATGAATCATAAAGGCATCTCCAATTACCGATACTCTCAAAATAGGTTTCCTTTCCTTTTCAAAATAGATTTTCAAGAGAGTAGGAAACTTTTCTTCGAAATGTAACTTTCAAAATGAAATGAGGCCAGCAAAAGGCCAACGATGCTTCTGAAGGGCACACAGAAGGTCTTCAACGCAACATTAAATGAAAGCAGTATTAGTTGTCTTTTCAATTATGTATTAAATAAATAGCTATCAATATTAATTTATAAATTATAAATAAATTATTTAATGATTCAAGATTTAAAATCAAATGACGGGCTTAATTAAATAACTTTTAAAAAGCTAATTTCACTATTTGGACCATTTTAAGGACAAAATTATAATAATAAGATGTGACCATGGATTCCCACTTCACGGGACCACATACAGCAATATTGTTTGACCATTTGCTGCTAAGAAGTGGATTGCTGTGCTAGTTAATCAATTATATTTCAGCAGATCTTGGCAAGAGATTGATATCAGAAGGAAAGAAAAAATGCCACTCTCTCAGGAGCAACAAGAACACCAAGAGAAGGCCTTTGGATGGGCAGCCAGAGACACGTCAGGAATTCTATCTCCCTTCACATTTCAAAGAAGGTCTTCCAAGTTCTCTCCATCATTTTACATCTCTTTATTTTGGTTAAGCTCTTCAATCTCTGCCATGAAAGTGTTCTTGAAGAAATAAACCATTTCCTGCGTGCTTATATCTGTTGCACTGCTTCAAATAATGAATTTAAAGTAATTGTGTTAAGGTCCACTGGACATAAAGATGTGAAGATTAAGGTGCTATACTGTGGAGTCTGCCATAGCGACCTTCATTGTGTAAAGAATGAGTGGGGA
>JANTPM010000244.1:35232797-35243700 GCA_025434745.1 Erythroxylum divaricatum
TTACATGTATATATACATATAATTGTCTTGCTCGAATTGTTGACACTTGTGAATTCAATTACAGTCATATATTTTTTCTCACTTATTGGTTATCCATATTATGTTATATACAATAATTATTATTTGTGAGATAACAATTACCGAATTACCTACTTAAAGTTTGTTGAGATGAGTTGATTCTGTAATACATAGAAGGAATCAGGTTATATAACTTGTAACCACCATGATCCCATCAGCTTAATTCAATTAAAGATGACTTGATCGATTCAATATATTGTGTACACTTAAAGTTTTATTGTTGGATCCCCAAGTCGTAACATGTGCCAAGTGGGAGATTGTTAGACTATTTTATGTCCTATGTGACTACCATGAAAAGAACCCAAAATAATGGTTATTGAGTATTACAGAATGGATCTCAAATGGGTTACAGACCTCTCTCATTCAACACTAAATCATCGTACTAGTTGGTGAACCATCATGATGATTCGTGAACCAACATAATGGTTCGTGAAGCGACATGATGATTGGAAAAATTCGTATATAAGTTTTAGAAAAATTTATGAATAGATACTGATTTTTTATCTTAACCATTGAAGAAACATAAAAGAAAGAAAGCAGAGAGGGAATAAAAAAAAGTCGTACAGAAAGAACATCAAATCATGGATACAAGTACGCTGAACTTAATCGATCCTTAAATGTCTTTCATGAAGATCCATGAAAAATCCCTTGACTGTTAAATTTTCCAAAAATTTTGATTATGAAGATGATATGCTTTTACCCATTTGATCCACAAGGTTGTTTGATCTGTAAATAGCATATCCTCTTGAATAACAATATGCTATGCATTTGAGTGCTAGGAATAATCCCATTTCCCCTAGTTGTGATGAAAGAGTTAGATCAGACCATTTCATCTTGACTTGCTTTCCATTCTCATTTTTTCCAAACCATAAAAACACTTCAAGTATACGCTTCATCTCTTAATGACACTTTTAGGAAGAATTAAGTGTGTCGACCAATGAAGATGCATATTATTCATCATTGATCGTATTAGAGTTAACCTACCTGTTACAGATAAAAATTTGTGTTGCCATACATTTATTATGACTTTAATTTTCTCAATCAAGGAAAGAAAGGCACAAAACTTAGGCTTACCAAACGTTATTAAGACGCCTAGATAAGTGAATGGTAGAGAATGCAATGCAAATCCCACTAGTCGGGTAAGTTGCTCGTGGTCCTTAATGTCCAAAAGACACTTATAGTCCACTTTTCTGTGTATTTAGTTCCCAACCAGACTACATTGAAAACTTCTGCAATATGTTCATCAACATCTGAATTAAATTGATAAGTAGAACATTAAAATAGAACTTAAATACATAGGCTCATAACTTTCCTCATTCTTGATATTTATTTAGCCAAAAAAAAATACTTATACATTCAAGTAAACACAAATCTTTAGGGTGTAAAAAAATATAATGCTAAGCAACAAAATTGATAATTGATTTGTAGCATAGTTAACATAATCCAAATAAAAGGCTAAGCCTTAAAAATTAGGTATGCTTAGGGTAAGGTAAAGTTAATGAAAAGGCTACAAACAAGTGTAATACAAGAGCCTTTTCATCTTAATGCCTTTAACTTAAAAATTATGGTCTTAATAAGCATATCTAAAGCAAGTTCTAGAATCATCCAAGTATGCATGATATTCACCTAATGAAAGCAAAAAGCATAATATAATGATAAATGCTCATAGGCTCAAAACCTCACAATTCAAGCTTTTGTGTGCAAAATTCTGGGCACTTTCATCAATTTAATAATCAAAACATGCATTCAAAAGAAATCCATCTAATAGTGCTTTCATCCTTTCATATTCTAAATTAATTATATAATTCAAAACTACTCAAAATGTTTTAATATAAGAACAAATAAATTAAAATCTTTAGAAAGAAGAATCAATAAATAAAAATTAAAGATTTGCTTCATTCAAAACTTAATTTCATAACTAAAATTACTATGAAAATAAAAGAAACTCAAATCAATTATATCTATGAATAGAAATTTTGATTTAGAATATTCACAATAAAAATAAAAATATAATATCAATTTAGTATGGTCAATCCCTTACTAACTATCAAGATAAAATAAATTAGAAAGAAAAGAAAAAAGAAAAAATTCCACTATCAAGCATCATATGACTACTTTGCCTTTATCGATGGAATGGGAATGTTAGTGTCTAGGATATCCTAGGTGTGCATGCATTATCCAGGTAGTGATCTTGATGCTCGAGCTTTACAAAGGGTATCCTATCACTATTGCTACTTGTGTGTATTAGGGCGATTCGCTTCTTCTTCACTAAGGGGGTGCTTGGTTCACAGAGAGTAATGAGAATCGGCATAGGAATGAATATAGTGAGGAGTTAGAATAAATATAATCATTATAATTATGATGGTTGGTTAAGATGAAAGAATGATTACCATTACCTTTGATGGTGGTGGGTTTTTTTTAAATCTTGAGAAATAAAAATTTGTTAAATTTTTTATATCAAAATTTAAATATATTTTAATTAATTATATTTTATACACCCTATTTATAATGACATAATGCTTAAAATCAAGTATATTGCAGTTTTTCATTTCCAATAGCTCTTGAAGAAAAAATACTTTAGTATTTTCTTACATCAACATATCATTAGTTACATAATATCCTCAAAATATAGTTTAATAATCCAAAATATTGTATAATTTGTCGACATAATCATAATATCCACCATTCTATTGCTATAGTAAAATCAAGTAACATAGTTTAATAGAATTTACATTCCTTTGATTATGCAAATGATATAAAATATTTGTTGTATACATAATACCTTAATTAAAAGCCTTCAATTGATGAAAAATAACCAGGTTAACATTATAAACATTGTTTGCATCACAACTACAAAAGATCTAACTAATACAAAATAACCTAGTTAGATAACATTAATTACATCATAAGTTCATAATACTTACAATACACTTGATGAACAATTAAAAACATAAGATTCTCAGTTACAATACACTTGATGAACAAGTAATGGCAGAAATGACCATAAGGGCCCAAAAATCAAATTTTTAGAACAAGATTAGAAAACAACGTAAAAGATGGCCACTATAAAGCAAGAAACATGAATCTCCTTTGGAACGCTAATCTCCAAAAACAACTTACTTCTTAGGCATTACTTTCTCATCAGATTTGTAACTCTAATCTATTCCTTTCAATGCAGCCTTCTTTAGAGGATCACCAACTTGCAAGCAGTTACAAGATATTTAACATATAATAGCTAGATAAGTTGTTGTATGTCTTAGTTGACATAAAAAGTATACCAATTGATGGGAAAAATTGAAGCAACTATTACAATTCCCTAATGCTGCTGGCATAGGAATGCACACATATATTTGACAATTCTAGAGGAGGAAAGCATAAACTTTCTATTATTGTGAATGCTTAGTCTTTAAAACATCAAACAGAAGAGCAATGTTTTCATTTGCATATTTTCAAAGTAACATTGAAAACCTTAAATCAAGCAGTCAATTTCATAACTATCTTTTCAAGATTTTTTCTCAATATTATAATTGATATCATTTCCCATTCTTGTTAAGTTTGAGGTGAGGGTAAGAAGGGAATCAATAATCTCTTCAGCGTAACGATAGGTGCCCAATAATATATAAACAATTTGTTGAATTCGATAATTTCTTATACAGTTCAGAGATGCAATTATTTTCCTCCCATTGTGGGTATTCATAAGCAATAAGTAATTTACTAGAGAAACTGCATCATATTCCTTTCATACCCTAATATGCACAGGTGATTTCACTCTCATAGTACCAAACTACTAACAATTTTGATTAGTACTTGAGAGAATCAACTTCAGCATACCAACTTGTTGTCAACGAAAACCAAGGCATGACAAGATGTAAGAATTTCTAGAGTACGGGTGGGCACTTTGCTCTATTGGACTCTAGTTTAAAATTATCATTGAACCCAACAACTCCGCAGAACTCCTAAATATGACAGCACTTAATAGGAAGTAAAAGTTATTGCAATTGAAGAGCATAGTAGCACATTCACCAATCAACATACCATGTCATCAGATGTGAGAGTTCCAGTTTTATCAAAACAGCAAATGTCAACCTAAAGAGGACAAACAACAAAAATGTCACCTTAACAATACAAATTTAGACTCACTATAGATGAACTTCCAATATAGCTTTCCACACGAGTCTGTGTCCCACCAGAATATCAAGAAATTTCAGCATACAAGTAACTTTAATATACATTGTCTCATTCACAAACCAATTTAAACTAGTTACTATGTCATAGCAGATATTAACCCAAACCTTTGTTCCCACATAGCAAAAAGAAAATAAATCATCATCAAATTAAAGGCAAAAAAAGAAACATGTTATTTGCCTAACACAAAACCATAACCTCTGAAAAGGTTACTAATGAACCATACAAAACTGAGACACATACAAAACCAAAATCCACATTCTTCTTGAAAGCAAACTCACTTTCCCAGCAAAAGGAATACGAAAAGGTTTTGTGTAAAATATCCTACGCTTTGCTAAAGCAATTAGAGATGTATTAATAACTATGGATAATTCCATTGACAACTTAGATGGGATCACAAAAGTTATAATCAGTGACCAACTTAGAAGAAGTTTGTATTTACTCCTTGTTGGATCTTCAAGTCCCTATACCAAATAAACTTCATCATCAAATGTTGGACACAAATTGAAAAACATTAGCTCAAGTAAGAAGATATATTCACCTTTTTAAGCACATAAGCAGCAACAATCAATGCAAACATAACTAGGAATTGAATAAATAACCCACTTTCCCAACTGTTGGTAGATACCTTCAACAAAAAGGACAAAACACTATTTCAAATATGAAAAAAAAGAAACATTTACATAAACATCAATGACTCAGACATAAAGAAAACCAAAACATTCAGTTACACTTTTTGTAGAGAATAGAATGGTCCTCATCACTTCGATAATACTTAAAAGGAAAGGTTATCTGCAAATGCATAAACCTTAAGAACGTACATAACCAAACATACATACCATTTTATAGGAAAAGGGAAAATCAAAAGATTCATAAAAGCCATTTAAGTAGAGAAATCTAGCTTTATATACAGAATTTTATCAAGTAGAGAAGCTCTACTTTTATAGTAGTGAATAAAACAGAGCAAAAGGCTAACCTTTTTTACGAAAGCGGACCAGGAGAGAGTAAGGCCTAGAAACAAAAGGAAGAAGAATGGACCTTGTTGGGCCTCGAGTCCCGGATCTCTATTCCCAAGGTGGCCCCTCGGACTGCGCCGCGGCAAGCTCCCCAAAATTCGGAGCCGATCCCAACATCTATACATAATGCGATTCACACAAACATACATACACACACTCTACACATGCATTTCATCTATGAATTAAACACCCCATAAACCCAGGGGTTTCTTGCCATAACAATCCAAAGAAATTAAACAAGTATTCTCAACCATACATAATACAGAATAAGGGCTAAATCCAAAATACATGAAAATGCTCCATGATGATATGCTCGGAGGGCCAACTAAAGTACTAACTTAATACAAAGCTCCTAACTATCTTGGAGTTTCCGATGCCTTGCAAGATCAACGATCGTCTCGTTCTGCACCTGAGGAGTGGGAGATAATAGGGTGAGCTGCGAAGCTCAGTGGCATATACATTTATAGCCATTGGCAACGAGCCACACATTCAAGCATATACATAAATATACAAGCAGAAACAAGTCAACACTTATCAATTTACCATCATCACAATAATATGTCATGTGATTTCACACTATAACAATTCATCATGCATCATGCTCAACAAATCCATAATGAATGCACACAAATGGCTCGAGAGTTCTGTAAAACGATCCAGATAAACCGAAGTTTATACCGTAAACAAAACGAGTCCGATTTCTTAAGGATCTCGTGGCTTCAAGCGGGCAGTCGGGAGAAGGCTATGCGTCGACGTGCACGTGACTAACGATCCGTTACTCTCTCACCCAAACAAAGCACATAACAATTCGTTTCATGCTTAAAGCATTTTATCAAAGCTATTATACTTTTCATTCTTTTCATTCTTACCAAAATGCCATAATGCCTATCAAGGCAGTACATAATCATGATCACAATGCATTTGCAATATTTCTCATAATTTAATACAAATAGTGTCACACACATGTAAGCAAGCATACACAAAGCAATTTGCCCATACACACAAGAACCATAAATGTATTACCCACATAATATCGCTTGAGAATCCAACTCATTGTCGTCCTTCCTCTTGCGAATGGATCAGGTCAGGTTGGTTTCCTAAAACAAACCAAGTTCCGATTTAAATAACATTCAAAGGAAAGATTCAAAAAGCATGAATATCAAAAGTACTAGCATTAAAAGTCTACACTCGACTTCCACTTAAATTCCCGAATCTTAAGAGGCAAATTCCGAACTTCCCTTCTTCATAAAACTTTTAGCCCTTTATCTCTAGTTCACAATGAATCCAAAATCACCTCAATTGGACATCTACACCAAAAGACATGCCCAAAAATACCAAAATATATCTTTGCTAGAAACAGGGGCTCGTCGCGGTGAACGGCCTGTGCTCGCCACGGCGTGCACTTCGCGGCGTGCACAGCTTTCTCGCACGTCGCGGTGTGCCCTTCCTCGCACGTCGCGGCGTGCTCCTTCTCACATGTCACGGCGAATATAAATTCGCATGTTGCGACGTCACTCCCTTTCCTCTAACGTCGAAGCGTGTTCATACGCACGTCGCGGAGTGCAGGCCTGGAGAACGACTTCGAACCCAAATTTCCAGCATTTTCCAACTTCAATTCTTACCTTAATCACATGCAACACATCTAAGTCGTGATGCAAGTCTTATACCACATTTATAACCCATTAACAACTTAAAAACAAGCACAAAATCATCAACCCAAAGAAATCTATCCATTTTTCCCTTAAAAGCCTAAACCACCGATTCTCACACATTCAACCTATATTTAGGTTTAATCCAACCACAACAAGATTAAACGAAGCGAAACTTACCCGAAAACGTCTTAGATCTGTCGAAAACCTCAAAGATCGAAAATCCCTATTTCTCTTGTCTTCTTCCTCCACCTACGGCTTCTCCCTTCTCTTCTTTCCTCTTCTTTCTTTCCTTTCCCTTTCTTCTAACTCTTTCTTAAGTCTAAAGGGATGGTTAAAGACCATTTTACCCCTCCAATCCAAGTCTTAACCTATCCAACCTAAACAATCTTCCCAAAATACCCTCATACACTCTTACCCTTTAATTCCTATTTAAACCACATTAACATCAAATAAATCTCAATTATCCACTAACACTCTCAATTAAAACAAATTAATCCATAATCACACAATTAACACAATTCATACTTAATGACATCGTAAAAAAAAATTTGGGGCCCAACACTTTGCTTTCAAACTATGGAGTGCATATGATACGTGAGGTAAACAACCAAAATAGTGGAATATACACTACAAAATGCTTAGTAGATATCTAATATTATAGGTACTCTAGTTGCCTTTTACATGTCTTGGCATACCTGTAAACTCCGGGAAGCACAAATACTCAAAGTTTAAACCTTTGGAGGAGAAAATCAAAAGGAGAATTTTGAACTAATTTCCTTTTTATGATAGGTCACCTATAATTGATTGAATGATATTACCATTCAAGGTAATAAAAGCCATTAATAAGATCCAATCTATGGAATGGCAATAGGCAAGGCAGGACCAAAGCATGGATCAAATGGAATGATATATGTAAGCATATGAAACAAGGGAGGCTAGGCCTCGTATTGATTCAAGCAGTTAATCACACAATGCTAGTAAGAAAGAAGATTCAAAATGAGAATTCCTTATAGGTGAATTAGGTGCGGAGTGAAATTAAAATATAAAAAAAATCTGATTTCTATGCAACTCCGCAGCTTTACAATGAGACATATTCGAAATGAACGTCATCCACTCTGAAAGTATATAAATAAAATTTGTCAATATTTCACATCCTTATAATCTATTTTCTTTTGTCTAGAGATTCCCTGAAATTTCCTGCATCCTTTTTGTTGCTTCTTTGTCTCTAAATTTTTCAATGCGTCCACTATTCCATTCGAAACAAACTCAAATAATTCTGTAGTTGTTTAATCTTAGCATACCATTAAAGTAATGTGCACACAACAGACAGAGATAGCTTACCGCCCAACATCTTCAAGGGGAAAGCTTTCTTCAAGCTAAGGATCTGAGTATCTAATACCCTTTTAGTCAAAGGAATTTTAATTACTAAGTAATGGTAAGTAACCAGTTAAGTCATCTCCACTCTGCATCAAACACACTAAACTATAGGTCATAAAACACTGCATAAACAAGAGGTTATTAGTGGCATCAAATACTGCATATAAGTTCATTGATAAGTTTAAGAAGAAGGGTTATGAATTCCTCTATATGGTTGATGCAATTGATGTTTAGGCATACCTAACTTGCTCATTACCTATTATAATATGTATCAACTCATATTCAAATTCCTTTTCCATTAGCAAATTATTAGAGTTCATATTCAAAGAACAAGAACTTATAAGCAGAATATGAAGCCACAACTTGAATAAATCAAAGTAAATGTATGAATATGAAATTAGATTAGGGTAAAGAAGCCTGATTTTGTGAGGTTATTGTAAAATCTAAGTCAAAAAACTTGCAACATTGTAAACTCGGTTTGAAGATAATGCCAACAACAAACATCTAGATATTGCTCCAAAATAAAACAAATGCAGCAAAGGATAATTACCTCTAGAAAGTAAAACAAATGCAACAAACATTGTAAACTCATTCTGAAGATATGCCAACAACCAACAATATGCCAACAACAAACATCTACTCCAAAATAAAACAAATGCAGCAAAGGATACTTACCTCTAGATATTGCTCCACTTCAAAGGAAACCACAAGTTAGTGATCTTTTGCAGCCGTAGGAATAGCAACCTAAATTGTGAAAGCAATTTGCAATGTTAAAGTTATCAATTTAGAGGGATAAAAGGCTATGGGAACGCAAATCATAAACATTTAATGCTGCTATATGAAGTGAATAGAGATACATCTTTTTTAGTTGCATGAAACAGTGCAGATCAGAAAATCATTGAGAAGTTGAAGAAGAAGGGTTATGAAGTCCTCTACATGGTTGATGTTATTGATGAGTATCTTTGTTGGTCTGTTTGATTAGTTATGAAGTCCTCTACTTGTGATATTACGTACCTTAAACAAACACAAATATTACATGCATAACCAAACACATGTGATAAAGCAATGAAGATAGATCAACAAAGGTAGAAGTGCATAATAAGAATTTATTCATCATCGTCATCAGTGGACTCTTCGTATACAATATCACATTCATTGTCACTACTGCTTGTCTCTAAGTCATCCAAATCGTCATTCAAACGTTGCTCGGAATTCACGACAACGTTATTTATTACATCAAAAGCAATATCAGTCCGATCTAAAAACTCTAAGGAACATTCCTCGAGTTCCACTCGAACATCAGAAGACTCCTCAACGTCATCTGCATCTTCTTCATTACCATGCAATGGGATATCAAACGCGCGTCTAACTTCACATTCTTGAACAATCCGCCAATTTGAACCAAGTAACAAATCTTCAACTAGAAAAAATTGCTTTGCTTGGTTTGCCAAAACAAATGGGTCATCCTTGAACCAAAACTTAGTAACGTTGATGCTTTTTACAATGCCGTTGACCCTCATATTCGAATGCCCAAGATCGTACCATTTGCATTTGAAAAGCACAACACTTTTACCTCTTACATATTCAAGCCTTATAATATCTGTCAACATCCCATAAAATGTTATATTATCTTCCCCATAATTTCCTAACATTGCAACACCACTGTTTTGTGTAATCCTTCGCCCATCATGGGCTTCAGTAACAATTATCAAGTTCTAATATAATGCCAGAAGGCAAAGCTAAACTACAAGACCCTATAGCTAATGTAGCAACTCTTGCTCCATTGCCAACTCGTTGGTCCACTTCACCTTTCTTTAATGATCTACTCCCTGTTAACATCTGCATGTTATTACACTAGTGAGAACCACAACCAGTATCTAATACCCAAGAATGTGGAACAGAAGTAGAAAGATTGATATCAATCATAAACATACTAGAAGATTCAGCTTCCTTAAGCCTTTTCTCTTTCAGGCTAGCAAGATAAGAGGGACAGTTCCTCTTCCAATGCCCGTCAACCCCGCAATTAAAACAAGTTCCCTTGTCATTGCTCTTCTTCTTAACACCTCCTTTGGCTTTTACTACATTAGTAGAAGCCTTTTGTTTCTTGCTCTTGTTCTTCTTAAAGCCCTTTTTCTTTCTTTTAGAAGAACTAACAACAAGTACAGAACTGGGTTCCTTCTTAAGGCACCCTTCTGTAGTTTTAAGCATGTTCAACAGTTCAGGAAGTGTCATGTCCTTCTAGTTCATGTTGAAGTTAATGACGAACTATGAAAAGCTCGAACTCAGTGACTGCAGCACCAAATCAATGCTTAACTCATGGTCCATGACAAAACCTAATTCGAACAATTTTTAAATATAGCCAATCATCTTCAGCACATGAGTGTTAACTAAAGATCCTTCTGTCATCTTGCATTGAAACAGTGCTTTGGAGACTTGATATCTCTCCACCCTATTCTGTGCACCAAATAACTCCTTAAGATACAATATCATAGTAGGTGCATCCATGTTCTAATGCTGTCTCTGAAGTTCAGGAGACATACAAGCTAACATCACACATGTAGCTTGTTCATTGTCATCAATATAACGCTGATATTT